>APFE030414297.1:33113-69045 GCA_000404065.3 Pinus taeda
GAAAGGTATAGTCCATCTGCTTTTTGTTCAAATTTTTCTTTGTCTATTATTGATGATGCTCCCAGAACTGTGAAGGAAGCAGTGGATTCAGAGGATGGAAAACTCTGGAAAGAGGCCATGATTGATGAAATGGCATCTTTGCACAAAAATGAGGCTTGGGATCTGGTGGAGGTGTCGGCTAGAAGGAAACCCATTGGCAGCAAATGGGTGTTCAAGAAGAAGACAAATGCAGAAGGAAAGGTGGAGAAATACAAAGTTTGGTTGGTAGTAAAAGATTATTCCTAGGTGACAAGAATTGATTTTGGTGATATTTTTTCTCTTGTAGCCAAGGTAACTTTTATTAGATTACTTTTATCTGTTCCTACTCCTTTTGGTTTTTAGGTAGAACAGACGGATGTGAATACAACATTTCTTGACGGGGATCTGGAAGAGGAGATCTACATGAAGCAACCTAAAGGCTTTGCAGTGAAGGGTAAGAAAGAACTAGTATGCAAGTTAAATAAGTCCCTCTATGGGTTAAAATAGTCACCAAGGATGTGGTATCAGAAATTTGATACATTTATACAGGGACTTGGATTCACCAGAAGCAAAGAAGATCATTGTGGTGTATTTTAAATTAATTGGTGACCGTGTTATTTATCTAGTCTTGTATGTGGATGATATGCTGCAGGTTGGAAATGACAAAGAAATTATCTAGGATTTGAAGACCCATTTTTCCTCCAAATTCGACATGAAAGATCTTGGTGCTGCAAATTATATTTTGGGAATGGAAATTAAAAGAGATCGGACAAAGAGGAAGCTCTGGTTAAACTAGAGGAAGTATTTTGAGAAAATATTGTAGAGTTTTAATATGCAAGATAGTAAACTGGTGATGGTTCCTATTCCTGTAGGTGTAAAGTTATAGTTGAACAATGTCCCAAGACACAATAAGAGGAAGAGGATATGTCCCATGTTCCATATGCAAGTGCAATCAGTAGCAAGGAAGCAATTTGGTTGCAAAGATTGTGTTCAAGTATGGGCTTAGTATAGGGAGCAATAAGGATAGACTGTGACAGCCAAAGTGCAATTTTCTTGGCAAAGAACCCTTTTTTCCATTCAAAGACAAAGCACATTGATGTTCAGTATCACTTTCTGAGGGATATGATAGAAGAGAGAAAGGTGTTGTTGGTAAAGGTGGACACTTTGAAGAATATTTCAGATGCATTGAAAAAATCAGTGAGCTCTGAGAAGTTCTCTTGGTGTAGAGAAACAATGGGTGTTGCAAGGCTAGATAAATGACTAAGTTCTCCTGTGGCCCCATGTGGAAAGAAAACAACAAGTGGGAGAATGTTGGGTTGTGTTATATTCTTTCTAGACTAGCCCACGTAGTTAACCAGGGGGTTAGAAGGGGGGCATAGCCCCCGCTTCATTACACCGATTGTGTAGCAGGTAGAGTCACAGGGGGTTTGATGAGTGCAGGTAACCCCACTCTATGGGGTCTGCGGTAGCGCTATGGAAAATTTTGGTTTTGGACCCTATATTAGGTTGGGAAAACCTACCTATGGTTTTTTGCATGTATTTTGCATATGGGTTTGGATGCGATGGTTTTCGGTGCATGGTTTTGGACGCGATGGTTTTTGGTCCATGGTATTGAATGCTTCAGCATGTATAAATATGTATTGTAAATTTGAAAGGAACATAATGAAAAATCAAGCTGGTAGTCCCAATTTTTGGATCCAGGGGAAATCTTATTGTATATGTGTTTTATGTGTTATGCTCTTACGTTGTTTATTTCATATGTTTTAGAATTCATATGCAGGTAATTTATGTACGAGATTAAAACCTATAGGATTTTAGTGAGCGATACCAATGGTTGCTGAGAATTTTATGACAAAGGTCGATCCACCCTTTGTCCCTTCAGTCTCATCCAACCGATCATGTTTTGATGATAAAAGAACAAGTCCTTGGTTCAGATGCAGGTATGTCTCATCCTACTACAGGTGATAAATAATGATTGGATGTGGTGGAGGCTTATGCAGTGACCGTGTAACGGTCATAATGATCGGGTTAGGAGGTAATACAGTGATGAACACGTGATGGGAGATTGGGTCAAAGGGAGGTGAGTTATGATTTTTTGAACAACCTGTACTATCCCACGATCTACCTCATAATTCAATTAAGACATATTTCAGTACCCATTAGAAAGATTAGATTTCAGAACCCAATATATCTTGTAATTTAAAAAATTTCCTAAGTCAATAAGTGATAAAACAAAGTATCAATTAAAACATATAATGCTATGATATCTCAATGAAGGAATCACTCATGTATAAAGTAATAAAATTCCATAAACATTCCTCATAAGACACTCTTGTATTGAGTGAAATTTGTTTTACACTTGCTTCCATAGTCAGCCACGCTCCTCCTCTGATCCTTCTTGCACTGACTACTTGAACTACATCATGCTTGCACTAACTTCTTACATTGCATCGTCCTTGCACTAACTCTTGCACTGTGCATCTTGCACCAGGGATTTTACCAAATAAAAATTATGATAGAACACAATTCTGTAGTTGGAAATTTTTTTTTGCCTCAATACATAAGGAAAGGTTTATTCGCCATCCTTTTGTGTTTCATGAGCATGCCTTCTGGATTGATTGCATCAAATTTTGTAATCAATTTATGAGGGAATACAGAAGTGGGAGAAGGGTAATTTTTAGAATGGGAAGGAACATTGCTGCAGGTATTTCAAAAGCAATATCACTAATGGGGATGAATGAGAATGGGATGTGGAAAGAAATTCAAGGGAAATAGAGGTATTTTACGAGAGGGTAAGAGTAGTTTTATTTAGAAGAAAGAGGAGGGTAGTTCATTAGGGATTTAGAAGGAGAAAAATAGTGGGAATTACAAAATGGGAAAATAAAAGAAAGGCATAATTTTATCTTCAAGGACTACCTGCACTAATCTTGGAAAAAGTAATTGTAGCAGGAATTAAGGGTTTACCTTCATAAAAATTTCCATGCTAGTTACCCCAAACTTGGGTTCCTTGAACCTTCTTATTCTTGGTGGCAGCCATCATATCTAAAAAATAAAATAACATTCCCTTGTTATTGAAATCTCAATCTTCCTGCCAGCATGGTGGTTTTCAAGTTGATCCTTCCACAATCATATCAGTCAACTGATTTTCATAATTACAGGAAAAAAATTGAATTTTTTATTATTTTATTATTTTTTCTTATGAGAAAAAGAAAGAATCAAATCTTCAACAGGTTGGTGTTACCACCTGCCAACTCCTTTTCAGATTGTTGTTGGACTTGGTGCATAAAATCTCATTTAGTAAGGGGCTGAAAATATACCTTCAATCAATACCCATTTACCATGAACATAGAATTTCATCCATCAATAATTTTGATCTCTACCACCCCATTTCCAAACACTTTGACCACCTCATAGGGTCCCATCCATCATGTATGGAATTTTCATTTAGAATATTTGAATATAGAATCGTAAAGGAGCACCCAATCACCTAGTTGGAGTTGCTTCTTCTGGATAGTCTTCTCATGCCACTTCTTGCGATGTTGTTAAATAAGATGTTTTGTTGAACATCATCCATTCAGATTTCATCTAACTCATTTAGTTGTAGAAGACGTTGTTGTTGTGCTTCAGAGAGATCTAGACCTAAGTGGACTGTAGTCATGAAAGTATTGATTTGGAATTCTATTGGCAAGAGGACTTTTTTCCTGTACACCAGCTCATATGGCGTGTGTCCTATGTTGTTCCTCCAAGTGGTTTGGTATGCCCACAATGCTTCTGGTAATTTGTCAGCCCAATATTTTCTGCGAATATTTACTGTCTTTGTGATGATGGACTCAATCACCTTGTTTGTGGACTCCACCTGACCATTTGCTTGTGGGTGATACAGTGTAGATTTGATGCATCATATTTTGTATTGCCCCATCACACCCTATACCAGATTAGAAATAAAATGTGGTCCATTGTCAGAAAAAATTTCTCTAGGCACACCAAATCTAGTAAACATTTTAGTAGAAAGAAAATCAACAACATCTATTTTAGTAGCAAAAGAAACAACTTTAGCTTCTACCCATTTTGTAACGAAATCTGTACAAACCAAATTTTTTTTTTTATTTAATGATGTTGGATTTATTGGTCCTACAAAATCAATGGCCCATTTTTCAAAAGGCTCAATCATAACCTGGGGACATAGAGGCATTTCATTGGTTTCACTAGGTTGGCCAATTTTCTAATAGCTATCACATCGCTTGAGGTACTATTTGGCATCCTTGAACAAGGAGGGCCAAAAATAGCCAGCTCGTAAGACTTTGTATGTAGTATTCTTATCAGTGAAGTGAACCTCACAAGGTTCATCATGGGAAGATTTTAAAATATAAAACATTTATTCCTCTCTTACACATCTACGGATAATGAGATCTACTACGGTGTAAAAGAGGTCTCCTTGAATCTAGGGATATGAAACGCTTCTTCTGAATGATATTTTGCTTTTCACAAGCTGATAAGTGAGGTGGTAATTTCCCTATGAATAAATAGTTGCCTATGTCAGAACACCATGGGTATTTTGTTGACATAGCAAAAGGATGTTCGTAAGGAAAATCATCATCAACGGGTGTTGCTTCACCGGGATTATTTAATTATTTAATCTTTAAAGATAATCTGCTACTACATTATATTTTCTTGGTCTATCAATAATGGTAATATTAAATTCCTATAACAATAATAACCACCTAGTCACTCTACTGCTAGTTAATGGTTTAATCATCAAATATCTTATTGTTGAATGTTCAGCATGCACAAAGACTTCATATCCTGTAATATAATGTCTGAATTTATTAATGGAAAAAATTACAACTAAAAACTTTTTCATGGTAACCGTATAATTTAGTTCAGTGGGTGACAAGTTTTTACTGATGAAATAAACAACATAAGGTTGCTTGTTTTATTCTTTTCCTAAATATGCGGCAATAGAAGTATCTAAGGCATTAGAGGAAATATGAAATTGCAGGGACCAGTTTGATCCTCTTAAAACTAGTGCCTGTACTAGTTTTTCCTTCAATGTCTCAACGGACTGTTGGAAAGTTGTGGACCAAGAAAAGTCACTATCTTTAGCCAAAAGTTGGAAAATTGGGGTAGCTCTCCTTGAGAAATTCTCAATGAATCTCCTATAGTAGTATGAATGTGCTAGAAAACCTCTCACTTCCCTTTGAGTTTTGGGTATAGGAAGACTTAGAATAATTTCTATTTTTGCAGGGTCAAACTGGATACCTTTGTTAGAAATAAGATGGCGAAGAACCACCCGTGCCTTGCACATTAATCTCCATTTTTTATCACTCAAGCCAAGATGAGCTTCTTGGTAGTGAAGAAGCACATTTTCTAGATTATTGAGGGCTTCTTGAAATGAATCACCAAACACAGAAAAGTCATCCATTTATATTTCCACATGCTTAAGGTCAGCGAAAGTGGCCAAGACTGCCCTTGGAAAGGTAGCCGGGGCATTGCATAGCCTGAAGGGAAGCACTTGGTAAGCAAATGTACCCCATGGACATGTAACCGTGGTTTTATCTTCATCCTCGGGTGCAATATGTATTTCATTATATTGCCTAAGGCCATCTAGAAAAGAAAAGTACTTCTTACTAGAAAGCATATCAAGTACCTGATCGATGAAAGGAAGGGGCAAGTAATTTTTGAGAGTGGCTTTGTTCAATTCTCTGTAGTCAATACAAACGCATCATCTCGTATCTTTTTTCAAGACTAAGACCAATGGAGAGACCCACTGGCTATTAGAAATAGGATAGATAAAATCAACATCTAAGACTTTTTTGCAATTTTTCCTTTATAAATTCTCATAGAGTTGGGTCCATTCACCTTTGGGGTTGTTCAACAAGTCGGGATCCATATTCAATATAGATATGGTGGGTACAAGTTTTAGGAGGGATGCCTTTCATATCTTCATAACCCCATGCAAAGGCATCAATATGGTTTTGCAACAAATTCACAAGCTACTATTGCTAGGAAGAATCCAAGTCTGAACTGATATGAAAGGATTTACCTAGACTAATCTCAACAAGAGTTGTATCATACTCAAGAGTACACAAAGGTGTCGCTAGAGATGGTCGCGAGGGAGGCAAAGAGTCATACCTTTCCTGAAAATATAGACTAAACATATGACTCAATGACTCAAAATTGGGCATGGTGTCTAGATTTTTCAGGAAGTCTTGAATCCCACCCTCCTGTGAGAATTCAACATTCTGATGTATCAAGGAAATAGGCCAAGTCTCCTCATCACTACTATAGTTTAACCATAAAATGTCTCAAATCTCCTAAATGGATCTAGCGAGTGGATACAAGGTAACCTTCTTCCTGGAATCTCCATGGGAAATATACATGTCACCGAAACGACGTCCGATATAAGCATCGGCAATAGCATTCCATGGTCTCCCTGAGATCAAGGGCTGACCTCCCACAGGATTCTTTAGCTAAAGCACAATGAAGTCTGCATGATATTCCCAAGAGTCTAGAGAAATGACCACATCATCCAACACCCCTTGTGGCTTGATTTTAGATCTATCTACTAGTTCAAACATAGTGGGAGTAGGATGAATATGGATGAATCCTACTTTATCCATGGTTTTATTGGTCCTAACTTTAATGGATTCCTCAAGGTATATAAGTATATTTGAGACAAGGATATCACCTATCTGAAAGGAGACAACAGGGTTTTCAGGGTCGGTATATTTCTCCATGTCCATACACCCCGTCATTAACTCTGTTGCTCTACCAACAAATTGAATGGTTTCAGGTTCTAATCTTCTCCTTCCTTGCTTCTTGAGATAGAGTTCCCTAATGATTTTTGTGCAAATGGGGATGTTTTTAATAGCTTGGAGCAAAGTTACCTTTATGAAAAGGTTCCTAAGCTTAGAAGCTAGGGTAATCTCAGAAATGGGGTCCTTCTTCTCCACAACTAACCTATCTAGATAGGGAGGTCAATCGGAAGAAGATGGAAAATCCTTAGAAGGTACAGGGATAGGCTGGATGGTGTCACCTTTTTCAGAATGGCCAGGAGTTTCCTCCTCACCTTTCTTTCTGATAATCACCATAGGCTGCTTTTTATTTTCTGAGGTTACTATCTTCCCTAATCTCAATTGGAGGTCATTGACTCCAACTGGCATGGACTGATATTTGTATGAGGAAAGTGAGTTCATAGATTGGATCATATGTATTGCTTTGTTATTAAGGTTGGGTAAAGGTTGGGAAAGAAGTTGATAAGGTTGAACCGATGGAGGTTGTTGGGCATGGAATCCCCCCACAACATGTTTTAGGGCTGAAAGCCCGGGTTTTGGTCAAACATGTTGTCAGACTTCGCAAATTTCGGGCATGGAGTATGAAATGTACATTGAGTCATAGGGTTGTCTACCCTAATTTTTGTAATGAAATATCAGCCTGGGAGTGTATAAATAGAGCGAGGCTCTAAGTTGTAAAGATAATTAGAGATATATGAACATGGATGAAGCTAGAAGATAGAGAGAATAGAGACAAGAAGTCTAAGTGTCTTGGGTTGTAGTAGTAGGAAGAGGCTCTATAGCTGAGTGCACAGAGGCCTAGTAGAGTCCACAACTAAGTGTGCAGACCCCTCTAGCTAAGTGCATAGGGTAGAGTTGAGTCTATAACCCAAGAAGAAGAGTAAAAGAGAATTTTGATTCCAAATACTGTGTATCTGCTTTTGTATTCCTTTCTATGCATTTATACTGTTTCATTTATCGTGCACACTTATATGAATATTGAACACTGTTAAGTATAATTGGGCTCATAGAGATAAGTAAGTTATTGGATAATATCGGGTTAATAGTAAGTAGCTTGGGTAATAACACGGATTACGCCTCAATCAGGGCTACGTGAAGGAAACATTGTAGGCTACAAGGTACCAATAGGTGCGCGTAGCAACGTGCGCGCAGGGCTAAACTGCGGAACCCCGAAAAAATCTTCAGACATCTCTAGGGTGTGGAAACCTTGTTCTAGCACCCTCCCATACTACTTTGGGTGAGACCTGAGTCCACACTCTACAGACTATTGCTGAAAGGGCCAATAGTACCGCGATTTTTTCGGCTAAATCATCTCTAAACCTGGGACAGGCCCATACAAGCCAACAAATGGTTTCCTTGCCGGGACGGGGATCTATATAAGGGATATCTAATGTTGTGTCATGGGAATCCAAAAAAGAAATAAATTGAAGGGTGGTTGGACAAGAAGATTCACGAGTTCGCAGCACAGGAAAACAGGAATCCGCGCATATCTAAGGAACAGTGGTTAGAGTGCTACTTATATAAGGAAATCCACGAAATTTTCTTTACATCCTTTCCTTCTGAGCTGTATGAGTGGATCGTGAAGCTAGTAGAAAGTGAGGGAGGGTGTAGGCTCGACAAACCAATCGTGTGGACTCTGGAATTAGTGCGCAGATTAGAAGCGTCATGAGATAAGATCGTGCGAGTTGTGGACCATTGGCTCGATCGAATTATAGGAGGATTTATCACTGAGTTCATGGTAGATATGACCATCAGCTACAGTGAGGTGGAGCGACGCTTCCTGAAAGGACTACGAGGTAAGTATATTAAATCTTTGAACACTTGGATTAAGATGCTATTGTGTGAAAAGACGATTATGCAAATAAATTAATATTTGGGACTACGGGAAGTGGGAAGATCTATAGAAGTGGAGGTAGTGAAGAATTAGAAACCAATCCTTTAATTTCACCATCGCGGGAAAATGAGGAAGAGCTCGCAAACTTTTCTTCAAATTCTGCACTTACCACCTCCACCTACACCACCACCCATCTCACCTACTACATCTCCATCTCCACCAACCGCACCTCTGCCACCAACACAATTCAGTATGGCGAGTGCGATCAAACTACCGATATTTAGAGGAGTAGCGAGTGGAGATCCAGACCAATTTTGGTTCGTGGTAAGGGTGGTATGGGAAGCACAAGGAGTCATCGATGACAATATCAAAAAGGATACACTCGTAAGTGCATTGTAGGATTGCACACTAACATGGTACATCAAGCATTCTAATGACCATCGAAATTTAGGGATCATAGAAATCTAGACTGGGTTGAACAAGGAATTTAGCAGGCCAAAGTCAGAGACAATCAATTATCAGGTTTAAGGAGATCATAATTCTCATGGACAAGACCCCCTGGGATCTAGACCAAAGCCTAAAGAGTATGATTCATGAGGCCAACATGAATTTCACAGATGGACAACATTGCACATGGCTTGTAGAATCACTAACACCACATTTAAGGATGATGTTGTCACGACAAAAGCTTTCCACCCAGGCCGAAGCTTTGGAGATGGAAATGAGATTTCGTGAGACCCCTATACAAGACCCCGTTCTGGGAGTCCAACAAATCCACGTGCAATTATAAAATCTGTGTCTAGATATGCAGAGTTTGAAACAGGATAGGACACCTCGGCCAGAGGCATGTGAGGAGGTATGTTGCATAAAATGCAAAGGCCAATGGCATGACAAGGACCACTATCTAGTGTTCACGAATCAGTTGGCGAGAGGAGGGCTGATGTCGTTAAGATCTAAAGTACAAGTAGAGCCAAGCATGACCCCTGCCTTATGGTGTTCGATCTGTCAAATAGGAGGAAAACACACTACGGATAATTGCCATCTCTTGCAGAAATATATGTAGATGTCCTATCAATTGTTTTGTAATTTCCGTAGGTCGGTAGGCTATGATGAACGCATCTCTAGAAGCTACGAAGTAATGATGGATCGGACTCCTGCCTACAGGGTGTAGACCAAAACATGAGCCCTCAACCCAAATGTAGGAATCTTGGGTGCTAGATTTCAGGGACGTAGACGAGGTCGAGGTGGAATGGGACTAGGAGGGGGTTGCGAACAACTAATTTGTTACAATTGCAGAGGGCCAGGGCATTATGCCTATGATTGTACAAACTTGACAAAGACATCATGTTTGTACTTTACTCAGTTTGATCATGAGGTTAAAGACTTCCCTACATTAATACAAAGGCTGTGCGAAAAAAGGGTACTCTAGCCTCCTCCGACTTAGAATTTGTAGATGATGAAATCTGAGCCGCGCGAAGAAGACTCAAATGTAAATATGATGCTCAGGACCAGTATGACCAGTAGTGATGATAAGGTAAGAAGTCAAAAGAAAGTGTGTGGGTTCATAAGGCTCCTACAAAGGAACCTGAATTTGATTTAGAATGCGCAAAGGAGACATTCATGGAAGCTAATAAGAGCTTCACAGAGGCCTCCACTTCAGGTAGTAAGGATAAACTACAATCAAGGATGGATCCTACAATGCTCACTACCTTTCTAGAGATATGCATGAAACTGCTACGCGACACTAAGGCAATAAAAGGACTACATGAACTTATCACTAGGTGCGTAGGGTCAGGAGAACCGCGTGTGGTCTGGAAACTTGGAAAGAATGCATTGTGCACATGAAGGGAAATGAGGTTGACTGCGCAAATCGACAAGTATGAAATGGATTGGGTAATCCTAGATATTGAATCAGAAGTGAATATATTACCAAAAAAAACATGGGAATGCATGGGTAGATCCACACTACAATGGTCTCCTATTCAGTTGCCAATGGCGAACCAACAAAAGATCTTTCCCATGGGAAGATTGCAAGGGGTAATGGTGGGTATTGAAGGTGCAAGCACGTAGGTAGATTTTGAATTGATAGAGATTTTCAATGAAAACAATCCCTATCCCACACTACTAGGAATAGACTAGGCCATCGATATGAACAAAGTCATAAATCTAAAGAAGCACAAAATGATCTTTGAGAGAATGTCACTACGCATAGTAGTACCACTAGATCCAACCGAAGGAGTGCGATACATTGAACAGATGTGTGACGATGATAGTGATGACGATCTTGATTCGATCTATAAGATAACTACGCTAGAATAGGATTAGGTAAACCCGACTGTAGATGGTAGGATTTAATGGGAGTGTGAAGGCTCCTACGCTTCGAATTCAGACAAAGAGATAGAGCGATGGAAGAATTGGCTACATGAAGTAACAACGCTTAATTGCAACATGATGGTTAGATCACTGCACTACGTGCCAAAAGAGGCAAGGGATCTACCTATGTATGATGGGTTGACAGCGTTGGATGAATTCATGAACAAATTTGAAAGCAAAATACCAGACAGCAGCGGTTTGATGCTCTAAAATGGGCACTGCATGTGACGCCTGCAAGGTGGTGGGGTATGCATCAGGTAAATGCTGAGGACTGGCACAGATGCAGAAGAATGATGTGCCTACAATTTGGGAAACTGTAGATACGGCTGGTAGACAAATATGATGGATGGGATGATCCACGATCAGACCTCATGAAATGGACCAAGGCCTGCGGGAAAGAGCCACAGCCTCAATGGGTACATTTATTCTATCATACCCTGGATGTCATAACCATGAATTGGTATACTGAGATGGAGTTCCACCATGGTACGAGTGAATGGGATGTCTTGCATGAGGGATTTCTATTAACTTTCATGTTTCAAGATCATTGGTGGGATACTATTGATGATGCACTACAGGCAGTAAAAGTAGCTATCTTCAAAATACCCCAAGAGCCAATGGAGGTACTTTAGCAAGAATAGGCGACACAGTTGAGCTACGCACTAGAGTGTTACAATGTAAATGTTGAGGAGGAAGATGAGGGCCCGTGAAATATTAACATTCTAGAAACGAAAGGTTGCCACGAGGTTCAAGGACCATCAATTGAGGATCTCGACATCAGGATCTCGACATCACCATGCTGCTAAAAACAAAGTAGGTAAACATTGGAATGCAGGCGGAGCTGAAGTACGCAATGCTTGGGGACTATTGGGATGATTCCATGGTGGATAAGGTCACTGAGTTACTCCACAAATAACAAGACTTGTTCCAGACCAAAATGACAAACTTAAAAGGGATCGTTGGTGACTTAGGGATAATGAAGATCACCCTGAAACTCGATGCAAAGCCAGTTATGTAGTGGCCTTACCGCTTGAATCCAAAATATAAAGAAAAGGTCTGCAAAGAATTAGACAAAATTCTCACAACTAGAATTATTAAACTAGTAGAAGAATCCGACTGGGTGAGTCCTATGGTAGTACAGGAGAAAAAGCAGAAGGGTGAAATAAGAATATGCATGGACCTTAGGAAGCTGAACGATGCCTATGTACATGATCCATTCTTGACACCATGCACAATTGAAGTGCTGGAGAATGTTGATGGTCATGAAGCATACTCATTCACAGATGGATGCTCAAGGTACCATCAGATCAAGATCATGGTAGATGACAGGAGAAAAATGACCTTTGCAAAAGAATGGGGCTGCTTTCAATACACTGCTATTCCATTTGGACTGAAGAACGTGCCAACCATCTTTTCACGCATCATTGTGGTTGAGTTAAAAGAATACATCCACAAGTTCTTGGAGGTCTATCTGGATGATTGATTGTCTTTGGATTAGTTAAGCACCATGTAGCAAGCTTATGCTTGATGCTGGATACTTTTCACCGACACCAGATTGTGTTGAACCCTAAGAAGTGCACATTCTTCATTCCCTTTGGAAACCTACTAGGACATGTGGTCTACAAACAAGGACTGATGGTGGACCTTGCGAAGATTGTCATTATTTTGATTTGGAAGCAACGCAAAGTGTTAAATAACTATGCACTACTTTGGGACACACCGGATACTATACGAAGTTCATCAAAAGTCATGCGCAAATAATAGCACTGACATAAATTCTATTGAAAAAGGATGTTACATATTGCCGGAATCATGATTACATGAAGAGTTTGGATGTCCTGATGGGGAAACTGGCCTTCGCTCCATTCCTGGTCTTCCCAAAATGGGATATGGAATTTTATGTACATGTTGAAACGTCGTGTGTTGAGCTGGGAGCAGTACTCACACATTAGGGCACAGAGGGCATGGAACACCTGATCAGATTTGCAAGTCAGAGATTGTCCAAAGCATAAAAGAACTATTCCACCACTGAGAACGAAGGGTTAGCGATGGTGTATAGGCTCCAAAAATACTGACACTATTTACTCTGAGGACATTTCAAGATGTATACCGACCATTTCGCGTTGAAATACCTGGTGAATAAGCCTATGTTGGAGGGGCACATATGTATATGGCTCCTACTATTTCGAGAATATGATTTTGAGGTCATAGTCAAGCGGGGACGCCTGAACGCAGCATTAGATCATTTGTCACGAATTGAGATGCGCAAGGAACCAACGAATATGGAGGAGGGACTACCTAACACACAACTCGTTGCAGTGCATGTTGCAGATGGACAGTTCAAAGATATAATCAAGTTTCTAACAACAGGGATTGTGCCAAAGGAATACTCAATCCAACAAAAAAAGGAATTTGTGGTGCGCATGGTTGACTTTTCTATCATCGCGGGGCACCTATACAAAATGGGCAATGATGAGATACTGTGAGGATACATACCTGAATTAGAACGAGGTGAGATCTTCGCGGAAGCACATGCGGGCGCTACAAGAGGATAGTATGCAAAACACAGGACTGCACAAAATATTCTTCACACAGGGCTATGGTGGCCAACCCTGCACCAGGATTTGGAAGCGCACTGTAAGGCCTACAATATATGTCAAAGGATAGGAAGGGCATCACAAAAGGACAAGATGCCATTAAATCCACAAATGACACTTTAGCCATTTGAAAAATGGGCAATTGACTTTGTGGGATTAGTCAAACCTTAGGTAAAGATGGGCACGCACTACATCATCATGCAACATAGTACCTGACATGATGGGAAAAAGAACCATTGGTCAAAGACTGCACAACCACTATGGTTGCGAAGTTTTTCTTCGAAAACGTGTTGACCCGATTTTTCCAAAAATCTTAATGAGTGATCACGGAACACATTTCCTGAATGAAACCATTGGCACACTGACGGAAGAGTTCCAGGAGTATCATTACAAAAGTACACTGTACCACCCACAAGCTAATGGCACAATAGAGGAATTTAACAAAATACTCGAGATTGCGCTAACCAAAGTGTGCAACGTGCAATGCAATGACTGGGACCTATGCATACCTAACATACTATGGGCTTATAGGACAACGTGCAAGAAATTAAAGGCATAGACACCTTTCCGGTTAGTCTATGGTATGGAAGTTGTCATGCTGATCGAATATATTGTACCTAGTCTGTGAATAGCAGCACTCATAGGCATGACAAACCACGAAGTTTGGGAAGAAAGGCTCGCACAATTAGAAGAACTTAAGAAAGAACAGTTTCTGGCTGGATTTCATGAGCAGGTACAAAAGCAGTGTGAAAAGGCCTGGCAGGACCGGCATATCAAGTTACACACCTTCAAGGTAAACGACTTAGTGCTACTGTATGACAGTAAGTTTTAAAATTTTTTAGGAAATTTCAGAATGCATTGACTGGGACAATATGTTGTTAAGGAAGTCACAGATGGAGGTGTTATCCAACTAGTCAAACTAAATGGAAAACCCTTCCCAGGTAAACTAAACGATAGTCACTTGAAGCCCTACACGGGTGGGCCGACTATCTAACTAACTGGCCAAAGCACAGTCTTCGCCACCCGAGGAGCGGGACAAGGGCACAGGACTATAAACATGTGCAACAGATGTTGGTACAGAGGTAAGGACACAATTCAAAAATAGAGGGTTCAAAACCAAGAATGCAACAAGTTCTGCAGGCAGCAGCTAGTGCGTTGCAGACATTCAGACCATTCGGGACCAGTTGGAAGGACTTCGCGCTGACAGAGTGACTCGAGGACGAGTCACGATGTTTGTGTTAGGGGCCTGTTGGGCATGGAATCCCTCCAAAACATGCTTTGGGGTTCAAAGCCAAAGTTTTTGTCAAATATGTTGTAAGACTCTATGAATTGTGGGCACAGAGTGTGAAATGTACATTGAGTCATGGGGTTGTCCACCCTAAGTTTTGTAATGAAATGTTGGCCTACCCATCGTTTGTGAACCATGGTAGTGTATAAGTAGAGTGAGGCTATAAGTTGTAAATATAATTAGAGATAGATGAATGTGAATGAAGGCTAGAAGATAAAGAGCATAAAGAGAAGACGTCTAATTGTCTTAGGTCATAGTAGTAGGAACAGGCTCCATAGCTGAGTGTACAGAGGCCTAATAGAGTCTGCAGCTGAGTGCGTGGATGCCTGCAGCTGAGTGTGCAGGGTGGAGTTGAGTCTGTAACCCAAGAAGAAAAATAGTAAAGAGAATATTGAATCCAGATACTGTGTATTTGCTTTCGTATTACTTTCTATGCATTTATATTGTTTCGTTTATCACGCACACTTATATGAATACTGAACACTATTATGTATAATTGGGATCATACAAATAAGTAAGTAATATATAATATTAGGTTAATAGTAAGGAACTTGCGTAATAACATGGATTGCGCCTCGATTAGGTCTCCATGAAGGCAACATTGCAGGCTGTGAGGTACTGATAGGTGTGCGTAGTGACGTGCGAGCAGGGCTAAACCACATACCACCAGACAAAGCATCAGACAACACTAGGGTGTGGAGACTTGGTTCTATCACCCTCCCATACTACTTCGGGTGACACCTCAGTCTACACTCCATGGACAATTGCCGAAAGGGCTAGTAGTATCGAGATTTGTTTTGCTAAATCATATCCAAACCTGGGTCAGGCCCATATAAGCCAACAGAGGTAAAGGCAATGATGGCGTTGGCTAACGTAGCTAAGGTAATGATGGTTGTGGCATTGGGTAGGTGCATATGTAGGAGGGTATTATTGCATAGGTGCAAGAAAGGAATGGTGTGAATGATATGAATGGTTTGGTGTTCTCCATCCTTATTGCCATGATTGGGAGGGTTGTCCATAATGGTATTGGTTCCCATGCTTCCAATCTTGAAAGTGACTATTACTAGGATAGGAATATGAATGTGCATTAGAACCAAAAAAATGCAGTGGAGGTTCAGGAGCCATACCTGCACTTACGTGAGGCCAGTTTCTTCGTGATCCCATAGAATGTAGTGATTCAACTTGAAGTTGTCCTCCTTCAAGTACATCTTTCAGGGAGGGACATTTTTCTGTGGCATAGTTCTCTATACAAATCGCATATTTATTAGTTTCTTAAAATTGAGAGGACATTCTCTTAAAAGACGCTTTCTTCTACATTTTCGACAAAAAAAGGATAACGACTGTTGTTCCTCTACAAGTTTTTGTTGAAACTTTAAAGAATATATTTGTTTACTAACATTATTCATTATTTCAATTTTCATACTGTCCATTTTTTTTTTCTAATCCAATAATCACAACATCAGTAGATTTAGCTTTCTTATTTCTATTCTGCATTCCTTTACTAGATCTATATTGGTTCCTCGAGAATTTCTTGCACAAGTCAGAGATTTGATCAAAATAGTTTTGAGCAATATCCCCTTGTCCTCACAAATTTAAATTATTCCTAGCAACATCAGTAAGCTCCCGTAAGAACAAGATTCTAATGGTACTTAGATCAAATTTGTGCTTTCACCTTTGGAGGATGTACAGGAATCTCTCCAAGTAGACCTCTAGAGTCTCATCATCATTTTGCACAATAGTAAAGATTTCATCTTGAGTATCTCTAGTCTTACAATATTCCTGATATTTTGACAAGAACACTCTCTTCGTTTGTTCCCAAGAAGATATAATGTTTCCTCCTAGTCCCATGAATGAGCGGAGTTCTGTGTCCTTGAGAGTTGCAGGAAATAGATTTAACTT
Organism: Pinus taeda; assembly: GCA_000404065.3. Classification (NCBI taxonomy): domain Eukaryota; kingdom Viridiplantae; phylum Streptophyta; class Pinopsida; order Pinales; family Pinaceae; genus Pinus; species Pinus taeda. The sequence goes on from APFE030414297.1 coordinate 49,917, forward strand.
CTGGGCATCAGATGAATAATCATAACTTCTACACAAAATAGCAAACTCAAATAGGAAAGGGTCTAGATCTTCATGTACCTTACCGTAGAAATGAAGAAGAGTTGATGGTGAAATATTTTTCATTTGTACTTGTATATCAAGTGTTGAAATATGGCAACAAGAATATTCCAATTTAATTTTTCCTTGAATTAAATTGTGAATTAAAATCAAATTTAGTCTTAACAACTACTTGGAAATAATTAATTAATTTATTTTAAATTAGTTAGTTGGAGAAATTCAAGTTAGAAGTATTTTTGAATTCATGCAAGAGTTATCGGTTAAATTAAGGAGATAAGATTGAGTTATATTTGAGTTGTAATTAGTTAACTCATTTTACTGAGTTAAGTCCAGCTAAATTAGTTCCAAAATATTTGAGGAACTAATAGTGAGTTAATAGTTAGTTGATGCATTAATGCACTCAACTAGTGCTACTCCAGTTAACTGAAGATTCGCTCCTCAGAAACTCATGCACATCTATTCTGAGAAAGACCTAGTTGAGATTAATGTTCAAGGATAGTGTACTATGAGTTGCATGTGTTTTCCCATGGAGAAAACTCATGCATGCAGTAGAGGATTCATCCTTGAGGATTCCGCAGTTTTGGAAGGATAATCATCCACAAGGAATAGCCTAAGGAAATAGGAGCTTGGAGGATAGAGAGGAAGGCTAGAGAGAAGCCAAGATTTCCTATGAGCATCTATGAGTGGTAAGGCTTCGTATAATTACTATGTATTTCCACCATGTGTGATAATACAATAGTGTGGGGTTTTTAGTTGAGGCTTCCCCAAAGTATTTTCATGTGTATTGTGCCTTTGATTCTTCTTCTTCTGGTTATATTGTTGAGCGGGATCTTTAAGCTTCCACAAGTTGATAGTAGAAGTAGGTTATAGTATTTTGGTTTGATTTATATTGCATTATCGGGTTAACATTTCACATATTTTCTACATGGTATCGGAGTTGTGAACAATATAATGAGAAGAGAATCCAAAGCTTGAAGTTTGGGGTTGCAGGTGCAAATCGAATTCGTCTCATACTTCAATGTTGGCCAATGGCATTCTATGGATTGAGACTCAATTATGCCTTGGAAGGTAGCTCGAATTACATAGCACGGAAAGATAGAATGGAAGTTGTATAGAAGACAATGGCTTGAAGGAATTCACTAATCAAGAAATCCCAAAGCCAGCTTCAACTATGCACAAAAGTTGGCTGAGTGGAAGAAGTGTGTGGCGAAGGCAAGATGGATCATCCTTGAGGGAGTTCAAGACCATATTGTCTCAAGTCTCCATGGGAAGGATACTCCATTTTCAATGAACTCTACTAGAACAGTAGCGGCCAGAGGAAATTGGCGCTCAAGGATAAGCTTGGAAGAATCAAGATGGAGAAGGGTGATACTATTTCCACATATTTGAACAAGCTCACCACCTACAGACATGAGCTTAGTAGTGTGGGAATAACTACTGTTGATGATGATATGTTGAGCTTCTCTCTCCTTGGCCTTCCAAAGAGTTAGAATAGCTACCAGGACTCCGTGAATGGAAGGGAGAAACTACCAGATTGGGTATGACTATGCTCGTATTTTATGCAGGAGGAGCACACGAGATGGTTCTTCATCCAAGAATGATGATGAAGAAAATCTGGCCTTAGAATGTAAGTCAAGGAAAGGGAAGGGGAAGGCTTCCCATTTCAAATCAAATTCTTCTCATGGAGGGAAGAAGGGTGACATGTCTAAAGTAAGATGCTTTAATTGTCACAAGATGGGACACTATGCGACTAATTTCCCATCGAAGAAGTCCAAGAAGGGATCCTTAGAAGGATCAATAGGTGAGGTGCTAGCCTCTCAATTCGAAATGGAATTTACCCTCGTTTCATGCATGTTATCATCGATGATGGGTTGTGTCTGGTATCTTGACAGTGGAGCCTCATTCCACATGATTGGTGATAAAAATTTATTCAACGCCTTGGAGGAGAAATAACTCAAGATGTGCATAGATATGGGTGATGATGGAAGGTATAGTGTTTCACGAGTGGGCATGGTTTCTTTTCAGAGGGAGCATGGAGCTCCTCTCATCTTGGTAGATGTGATGTATGTGCATAGATTGAAGAAGAACTTGGTATCAGTTGCGATGTTGGAGGACAAAGGCTATGATGTTGTGTTTAGTAAAGGAAAGGCATTCCTAAGACACGTAGCCACGGGTTAGACCAAGAGGATATGGATTCAAGTGAATAATCTCTACAAAGTAGAGGTAGATGATTGTGTAGCATTGAGTATGAAAGCAGAATTTGTACAAAGGCAAGAAATTAGCGAGTTGTGGCACAAGCGACTGGGCCATTTGCATCATGGGGCTTTGAAGATAATGCAGCAGATATCTACTGGACTTCCCAAAGGTAAACTTGAGCAAGTTGACACATGCAAAGGTTGTACCTTGGGAAAGTACACCAAGTCTTCCATTCATGATCAAGACAATCAAGCAGAGCCTATCTTAGAGCTAGTTCATACTAATTTGTGTGGATCGTTCTCGACGGCATCCACAGCAAAGAAAAGGTATTATGTGATTTTCATTGATGAATATTCTCATAAATGTTGGATTTATTTCATGCAGAAGAAGGACCAAACCTTCACAATGTTTTGTGAGCTCAAAGCTTTGGTCGAGAAAGAGTTAGGGAAGAAGATCAAGGCCTTGAGAAGTGACAACGATGGAGAATATTTCTCTCAAGAGTTTAAGGATTTCTATGCAATGGACGGAATTAAACAAGAGTTGACACACCTCATAACCGACTGCAGAATGAGGTGGCCAAGAGGAAGAACAAAACTATTGTAGGGGTAACATGGGCAATGCTGCATGACCAAGGCCTACCACTTCACTTGTGGGCTCAGGCATGCAACATAGCTGTCTATTTTCAGAATGGAAGCCTGCATCACATACTTCAGATGAGGACACCACAGGAAGCTTTCTCCTATAACAGACTAGATGTGGGTCACTTTAGGATCTTTGGCTCATTGGTATATTGCCATGTAAAAAAGGATGCACGAAAGAAGCTTGAGACAACAACAGAGTTGGGGATATTTATGGGGTACACTGATACACCTCACAACTATCGGGTGTACTTGCCTACTAGTTGGGAGACCATGGTTCTTAAAGATCTAAAGTTTGATGAGCAGAAGGCCATGTGAGTTTCCCTTGAGAGGGAGCTCCAACGAGGAACTGTTGCTTCCTAAGGAGGAGGAGCCTCAGGCTGGTATGGAGCAGCCACATGTAGAGGTTCTAGGAGTGGAGACATCCACTCAAGCAGAGTCTTCCAGAGATGGACAGAAGCACACAAGAGAAGCTGACAAATTGTTGGAGGATGCGATAGAGAATGTGGGAGCACCATCTTCTCAGCACAGAAAAAGGAGGTCACTTTAGAGGTACACTGGATACATCGCCCTTGCTGCGGAATGTGTTGAGACCAAGCCATGTTCCTTTGAGGAAGTAGTGTAGCAACCGATTTGGGTTGATGCTATGGTGGAGGAGTATGATTCCATAGTTCATAACAGTGTTTGGGACGTGGTTTCGAGACCGTAGAACAAGTGAGTTGTGAGTTCCTGTTGGCTTTACAAGGTAAAGTAAGATGTTGATGGTAGTGTGGGGAAGCATAAGGCAAGATTTGTTGCCCATGGCTTTTCGCAAGTCAAGAGGATGATGTTGTTGTAGTATATTTTGACAGAGGAGCAAGATGTTGACACTTTGGCAAAGGCATTGTCAGAGTGTAAATTTGAGTTCCATAGAGACAAGATCAGGGTGGCAAATAATCTCTTTCTTGTTAAGAGTGAGTGTTGAAATATGGAAACAAGAATATTCCAATTCAATTTTTCCTTAAATTAAATTTTGAATTAAAATCAAATTAAGTCTTAACAATTACTTCAAAATAATTAATTTATTTATTTTAAATTAATTAGTTGGAGAAATTCAAGTTAGAAGTCTTTCTGAAGTTCGTGCAAGAGTTATCCCTTAAATTAAGGAGATAAGATTTAGTTATATTTGAGTTGTAATTAGTTAACTCAGTTTACTGAGTTAAGTCCATTTAAATTAGTTCCAAACTGTTTGAGGAACTAATAGTGAGCTAATAGTCAGTTGATGCATTAATGCACTCAACTAGAGCTACTCTAGTTGATTGAAGATTCCATCATTAGAAACTCATGCATGTCTATTCTAAGAAAGACCCAGTTGAGATTAATATTCAAGGACAGTGTACTATCAGTTGAATGTGTTTTCTAATGGAGAAAACTCATGCATGTAGTCAAGGATTCATCCTTTTGGATTTTGTGGTTTTGGAAGACTAATCATTCACAAGGAACAATGCAAGGAAATAGGAGCTTGGAGGATAGAGAGGAATGTTGGAGAGAAGCCAAGATTTCTTGTCAGCATTTATGAGGATTGTACTAAGAGATGGCTAAGTATGAGAGCTAAGGCTTTTTATAATTCCTATGTATTTCCACCGTGTATGATAACACAATAGTGTGGGGCTTTTAGCTGAGGTTTTCTCCAAAGTATTTTCATGTGTATTGTGCCGTTGATTCTTCTTCTTCTTGTTATATTGTTTAGCTAGATCTTTAAGCTTCCACAAATTGATAGTATAATTAGGTTATAGTATTATGCTTTGATTTATATTTCATTATCGGGTTAACCTATCATAGATTTTCTACATCAAGATCCACAATTGGGAATCCAAAAGTGGATTGTTCCTCATTTACCTGATTTTCACCAGTTCCTTCTACATGGTCTTCCTAATCTGCCATTTTTATTATTCCACATGAACCACTCTCAATAGTCTGAGAAGGCTGACTATAGGTTCTAATAGTCCCATTCTTCCCCTTTGTGGGTTGTGTCATGCCTGGACCATTGCTACCAGAGCCCAAGTGGATTGTTCTTATGTGATGAGTCTAAGTTTGTTTGGGTTTTCTGCCTATAAAGGAAGGTCCAATATGAGATGTGGTTTTAGATTTATCAGTATTTCTTTGGCCCCTAGTGGACTTCAGACCCCTACCTCTTTTAGGCATTCATTTCAAAAAATGATGAAACGAAATTTCAATAAAAATGTTGCAACTTAAAAATAACTAGACACCCACAAATTCCTTCAAGCAAATAGAAGCATGCTACAGAAAAAATAATAGAAGACCTACCCTATTACAAAATTGGAAAATTCTTACCAATTCAAATCGCCTCCCCGATAACGGTGCCAAAATGTTGGGTGCAGGAATTTCACTTAAGCAAACTCCTCAACACTTAATTGTCAACCCAGGGGTTTCATAAACTTAGAGATGAAGCACAGGAAACACCAGAAGTGGTATGAAAATTTCCTATTCCTAATCCTACTTATTGAATGAAATTTTGCAAAATAGGACAGAAAAAAATCTTAAAGACAATTGACACCAAAGCCATTCTAGTGCTGGAATGTAAAGGAATAATTTGTGAGGAAATCAAGTAAAGGAACTTTCACACAACTGGAAGCAATATTAAATGCTGAAATGAAATCTATTTTTATCTTCAAGATAGATGGCTAACAGTTTAACAAGTGGGCCCTTGCAAGATTTGTTTCCCAATTGACCTTCCTTCTACAACAAGCAACCTGTTCTTGTACTATTGCAATTTGGTTGCACTAGTGCAGGTATATTACTTTATGTGAAAAAAAGCATATTTTACCTTATTTACTGAAGACTTATGTCTTTATGGAGGTTCTTTAAGCCTCAAGGCTTAGACCACTCTGTTCCTATCACAAGAGACCAACCCTTGCACCAAGATAGAGCTTCCTTCACCAAATTTTCCAATTTACTTTTGAAAGAATTAAACGACACGTTGAAAAGAGTTGCAATTGCAAGCTAGATTCTGAGATAAATTACATGTGGAAAAGATTTCCTTAATTAACTAAACTTTGCAATGAAAGTAATTTTCATAAAGCAAAAACAGTTTGAAATAATCAATCAACAGTCAGAGTAATTTGCATGCATCAACTGACTTTTAGCAATTCACTTATAATATTTATGTTCCTTGTTCTTAAGTCATAAACTGCAAGTATACAATATAATGTTTGTAATAACATTCTTTCTTAATTCATGAAAGATCCTTTAGAAATGTAATTCTTAACATTGAGAATAATTAATTGAATTGACAATACATTTTCTTGTACGAATAAATGAAATTATAAGTAGGAAAGGAATGTAACACTTGTTGTAAAGTAAAACCGGGGTGCAGGAAACTACATGTGCTAGTACAAGAAGAATATTTCTACACGACCCAAGTGAAAGCAAACTAAGGAAAAAATTGTAGGAAAAGAATTGCAAGAAATTAATTTGCAGGAAAGAAATTACATTTAAGAAATAAACTAATTAAACTTCCAAACTACAAACCCATTCATGCTTGACTATAAAATGAATTAATCTCAGAACTCTAAAATAAACATAAGAGCAATCAAAGCCACACAACTAAAAATGAATAAATGTTCACAAAGACATTTTAAATGGCAAAAGTACAAGGGTAAAAGAGCTAGGTTCACTAGGCCCTAGCCAACTAGCTCATTTCCCATTGGGAAATGAAATGATTCAGCACTTAATCACGTATGAAATAGAAATTAAACACAGTTGAAGAAAACATGGTGCATTCCTTGTATTAAATTGATCAGCAAATATACATGATAGTGCATGTCCAGCCTAGAACTGAGGGTGATACAAAATTACAAAGTAAACAAGATTAAAAATTAGATATCACTCTTTTTCTCTACCTATAGTCTTCATTATATACAGTCTCTCTGCCTTAGCCATATTCTGCTAATTCCAGCCATTTCCTATTCAAAGCTTTCGGCCGAATGGACTAACAAATGAACCTTGCAAAATAGGTTACTGGTTATAATAAAACGAAAACTTTGCTGGCCATAGACAATATTATCGACAAGCATCCCTGACTATAAACTGCCAATTTCCATCCTCGGATAGTCCGAAACCGAACTAGGAGTTATGGATCAAAAACATATGCGTGGAATATCACGGAGATCACAAAGATCACAAAGCAACATCATTGGCGGTGCAGGAATCAGCCTTCACTGATCATTCTAAATAATGATTAAACTTAGTTCTTCAATTACCTTTTAGGAAAGTTAAACATAAGTTACAAGAGATACTAAAAGGCATGAAATCTATGTAAAGTAATTAATAAATCACTTAATAAATACTAATTATGAAATACGAAGTATAGGTAGGAATAGATGATTATCTTGGACTAGTGCATGAATGAGAGGGTCAAATAGAGATAAAACAAAGGTTAAGGCTTACGGGTATAGGGTGAAAATAGAGCAATTTGGGACACCAAAATCACATTTACCAAGTGAAGCATTTCAGGAACTTCTTCAAAATCAGTTCTTCTTAGTAACAATTTTCCATTTGTTCAAAAGACTATATAAATCTGCAACTAAAAGTGATCCCTGGTGTAACAAGGATGGTATTATAGTCTTTTTCATATATCTCATTTACCAAAAATTTCAATTATTTAAATCCAATGTCAAGCAAAAGGGATTGTGATAAGAGAATGAAGTAGATTTAATTGATTAAAAAATACAGGTGTTAGCATTAAAATTAGAAGATTTGGAAAGGTTATGAAGGAAGCCAAAGGGACTGGCTCAAAAGTGATAAGAGGATGCAGATTTATCAAAGTTGATGAAGAAGATACCATATAATAATTTGCAAGGTTGTTAAAGTAAAGACTAATAGAAATTAAGTTTAAATTCTTATATAGGAAGTATAAATGTATATTTGAGAGGGAATTATTTCTTCGAACTTAATTATATGTCGAATCTTTTGAATTTGAGAGAATGGAGGATTCTTGAAAAACCAAGCAAGTGCTTACCAAATTGAAGGGTTAAATTTATTTCATGAGAGAAAACGAAATCTATATCTATAAATTTATACAAATTTAATAAACTATAAGATAATTTGTAACTAAAAAGCCATACAATACTTAAATACACACTCTATGATACAACGAGGAACCTATTCAACTAGCTTTTAAGTATGATAATATTTGAAAGCCTACCATATCAAATTATTTGGGAAAGTTTTTCTTCATTAGAAGCACCATATCATTTAGCGTTTTAGAACTGTAACTATGCATAATTTCACAATTCCAAATAAAAAGTGGAATAAATTTCGGATGAGAAGTATGGGAAGGGAAAAGAAATTGTTCATAAGGAAACAAAAAGAAATCAAGAGATAGAGGTTTTAGTGGATTTAGAGAACAAGGAAGATGCTTCAAGGTCAAGTATAAAAAATCAATGTACGTTGTTATCATTTGTGGTGAAGTGGGGCACAAATGATTTGAGTGTTTTTTTGGGAGAATGTACATGGAAATTTTAACACAACAATCAATTAGGGCGCGAGGAAGGGTAAGAGAATTTTTAAAACTACATGTTTCTAAAAGGAATTTTTTTATGCACATGCAAAAATGGATATCCAATGTCTTTTATGCTTTCGAATATTTTCATCAAATCTTGACAAAGTTTAAAATAAGGAACTCTTGTTTTTTACTTTTAAACCAGATTTTGAAATATATTTCATGATTACATGCTGAGAAACAATGAGATGAATTTAATTGACATTAGATTTTCACAATCTAAGAAGATTAACATTGTTAACATTTCTAACATATTATCAATACATGCATTCTAAATTATTTATTTTTCATTTATTATTTTTAAATTTAATATTGATTAATCACATGAGCCTTTTGTGGAGAATTATAGTTATATGCAATAATCCATTCCTTTTTTTGCAAGCATGAATCTACACTACAATTTCTATGTCTTTAAAACACCTGTTCTATTTAAAAAATTCTCATAATATTCATGTGATAATTGAAACAAGAAATTTTCAAGGTTTTCAAAGGTCAGGATCATCATTTAGGATTCAAGGAGCCATACAATTTTATATATGATGATGGATGTTATGAAAATTTAATGTTGTTACATGTGTTTAACAAAGAATGCCTTCTCAACGTACACATTAGACGGAGGGATATTCTTGCTCCTTTTAGATCTTGACACATTTCCTCTCTTTTAACTCCTACAATGATATGAAGCATTAACTAAACTAATTCTTATAGGTTTTGTAGCACCCATGTGACAATCGCTTTTGCTAATCCCTCTTGTAAATAAAATTTCATGAATTGTAATTCATGTACATAATATATGGAAATTATGTTACAATGGTTTTTTTGGTTAAATCACATCCTTAGGTTTTGTGGGTTATGCTAAAACATTACAATTCAAAGATGGTTCATAATTTGCATGAATTCAAGTGGCTTTAAAAAACTCAATAAAGAATGTTTGAAGTAGTTTTCAATAATTTGGATGGTTTCAGGTGGTTTTCAATGATTTGCATGGGTTCAGGTGGTTTTCTTTAATTGTCGTTACATATCAAATTTTAACTACATGGTATTACTTTCAATGATTATTATATCTTAGTTTTATTGTTTCATCTCTATTTGTTTCTCGTTTTCAATCATATTTCCTAATGCATACGATATGGAACAATTAACATGAAAAGTGAGACAATTTGAATTACCTGTATTTGCATGAATTTCTTGACTTGCATGATCTACTTGTTCTTTCAATGTCTGACATCCTTTTCTCATCCTTTCTCTAGCTTTTTCTCACATTTCCTCTATGATTGGAAATTTCTTTCCTTTTTTAGATCCAAATATCTAATTTCCGATGCTTGTTGTGAATCCTTGTGCAATTTTTTCGCTTGGATATTTTTGTATGAATGAATGTTTGTTGTTATATTTTACATTCCAATTTATACTATTTTATCAATTAAGCTATAGGATCAATTAAGCCCCTAAGGCATAGTATTTTACATAAATGGCATTAACAAAAGTTGGTAAGCAGTTGGCAACGGTTATCTTTTCAATGGCTCGATCAAACCGCTTGTTAACCACCTATACAACTTGATCGAGGGTTTATTTAACAATCGATCAAGCCATTTTAATTTTGAATTCAAGTGCTCGATCAATCTCCTAAGGTCCTAAAAATCACAGTTTTAGCACCCCTTTTGCAGATTTCATAGCAACACCATTTTGTACCTTAGTGGATTTAGGGCAAAATTTATCCTTAAGTGACAGAGTTGATCATGTTGGATTCATGAAGAATCCTCTATCCAATGGAATATGATTTTGACACTTTTGAATTTATATGATATTCTTTTATATAATTTCTTTTAAACATAATGCTTGAAATTTTTTTAGACAATTTCAAAGGAGTTGAGTAAAAAATCAATAACATAAAATGTACACAATGACAAATTTTCAAAAAATACATTCGTTTATGAGTCCTCTTCAAAAGGGTACTCTTTATTTTTCAAGTTATTTAAAGAGTTGAAAAAAAATATTACACCAACGCATGTGTTGCCAAAATTAAATTGAAATATTTACTTCACCAACTTTACAAAAAATTATAAAAAATATAATTTTGCATAAAAAACGTTAATTTGAAAGACTTAGTTCTCTTAATGTTGCTCATGCTCATATAATATAATATAGTATATTATATATATATATATTATATATATATATTATATATATAATATGTAATATATATATTACACATTTTACACTAACTTATGTTATGTGAACTCACACATGCCTCTTAAGATGTCTGAAAATTTCCAAGGACAAGTATTGCATTTAATGGAAATTTGAGAGATTATATGACACTAAAAAGTTCCACAAAAAATATCATTAGGACAACAACAAAATTATGTAGATATTATCTTTTTACTCTCAATCAAAATTCACAATGCTTATATGAATTTTTAGGGTTTTAATTCGATTGAAATAGGCAAAAATTAAAATTTCATCACCATAATTGGCCCAAAAGTGTAACCCATATTCATGCATTCACCCAGATATTCTCCAATCTAAATCTCCAACCCAGTTTGCACCAAAAAATCCATGTATGTCCAAAACCCTATCGAAACCTAGTCTCTCGTGGTAGAGTTGATGCCTCAAAAATCATTGCTTCAACATGGGGGAAATCCATCCAGTCTGGACCTTTGTTGGTGGCTCATTTTTTGCTTGGTGTAGTGGGTCTGACTGGGGATAATGGGACCATTTTCCCAATCTAATTTATGATAGTGTGAATGGGATGATATGTGATATTTTGGAGTAATGTCTAAGCTAAAAGTAATCTAATCTAAACTAATAATCACATGCATATATCCTAATCTAAATACTATCTAATTATAACTATACCAGAGAATAAATTTGAAGTATGCGATTTATAATAATGTCCCAAAGTAATTGTTAATAAAGATCATTCAATTACAATAAGAAATGAAATCGTTTAACAATAATTGTTTCGTATAAATAGTTAGCCGAAACAATTGTGAAAAATATATCACATAAGAAATTATTCATGTATTCAACTTAAAATTTAGGTCATCATCATACTGAAGTGCAATAATGCTAACCAAGATTCAAACATTCATACATAAACAACTTGAAGAGAAATTATTGCTTAATACATAAGTAAAAGAGAATTACAAGATAAAAGTACCATTTGTAATAAGTCCTACTCATGGATTGATCTACTTCCAATTAATCGAACACCATATAAGAGTACAAAAGTGTAATTTGAGTAGAAGATGCTAGATAAGATAAAAATAAATCCTCTTCCATTCATTTCACCAGAACTTCCTCAAAGGGACAGAAGCGCATGTTTTGGAAATTATTTCTGATAGAATTTCTGGACCCCTCTCTAGATGCATGAGAGGGGTTTAAATACTAAATTATCAAACTAAAAATATATTATTACAAAAATAGTTGAGGAGGTTTACATGACCTTCCTCAAATTGTGCAAAAATAAAACAAAAATAGAAATGAGCATACTGATTAACTATTCTACACTTGATCTTTTAGATCGCAAATGTTCATCATGGGCTTGAGTTGTATCGATTGGCTGATTTTGGCTTTCAACTACCCAGCGAACATGGCATTGGTTAGTGCTAGCACCATTTTCTCCGTAGAAGTGGTTAGGCATCATAGGGTCATCCACTGGCTGTGAGGTTTCACTAAAATGTTGCCAATATGCTTCCTAGTTTAACCTGGTTGTTTGCCTAATTTCTTCTACTTTTTCTTCTGTTGCCTACCTCCACTGTAGTTCTGGTTGTTTTGCATTAGGAAGAAAACCTGGAATGGACTCTTCCACCAGGTTAGCTCTATGTAAATTTTTGTTAATATTCTCAATGGCATTATTTGTTGCTGATGTCGTGTCTATTGTTTCCTTTTTTTCCTCTCTAAGCTAAGAATACCAGTTTACAAATAAGATGTTTTGGTGTGACTCTTCTGGTTTAGGTAAGTCGGCCTTTCTCCCATATTCTAAACTCTGCCAGGTGATTAATTCGAAGAATCTTTTCAAGATTTCATCATATTCAAGTCTTATTTCAATGACTTAACTTGTCCGTTTTTCGCCTGTTTCCTAATAATAATTCCATTGTGAAATATTCTGGCATAATAGTTCCTTTTGGTGCATCAGCTAGGAGTTAAGGCCAAGCGCTTAATAAACAAATCAATTTTTCGATCATCCTTATCCAGATCAGTTATTTCTTGTAATTGTGCTTCCTTTTCTGCTAATATGGCTTGATGTCTAATTTGTATATGCTCCAACTCTTGTTGAATCTTAGCTAACCATGTTTCTTGTTGATGGTTGGCTTTTTCTTGTTGTAATTGTTGTTCAAGCAACATAATTTTATTTTCTTTTTCCTTAATAAACATTTGCACCTATGTTGTTTTGTTGATAGTCATTGTAGCATAGGCCCCTACAAACTGTGACAGTCTAGTAAGGTTGGTAGATGGGTCGATGGGTTAGTATTTCTAGACGATATCCATCGGTTCATTATTGGGAGTAGAAGCAGCTATAGGATCCAACTTCCTTTCCTTCCTTTGTCTTTTAACAACTGATTTGTTTTCTGGGCTATAAAATACATCTAAAGGAGGAATCTCCTCAATTCTAAAAAACAATTCAGAGGTGGGAGTGATAGGAATGTGTTATACCTCCTGGGTATTTATAGTCTACTCTGCTATAATTTCTTGAGTTGCTTTCTATTGTGGAGTTTGCAACTCTACCGTTTGTTCCTTTGTATGGTGTTTTTTATTAAATATTTCACCTTCTTCCTCTAAAACAATTACGAGGGGTTTTATTGGCTGGGTAGAGGTGGAATGTTAGCTTAATTTTGCTCAGCTGTCTTTTATGTAGATTAGGTTGTATATTTTTCTGACTCCCTACTTCTACTTTTCCCATTTTGTGATTATTGCTCTGACTGCTCTGATTCCATAATAGACTTCTCCTGGGATTTTGCCCCAAAATTATTTTTAGAATTTTCTTTGAAATCTCCTTCTAGACTTACACTGGGAGTTGGCTCCCTTATTGGTTCAATCAATGATTCGTCCAATGGGACCTTCAATAGTCTCATTTCTTTGTGCTCGTGAAAGGTTTCAAGATCTTCATAGTCAAAAAGTAATTGTGACATATGCTTCATGTTTTTGAACGTGTTATTCTATAAAAAGATGTCATCAAATGCATCTTCCTCATCACTGAATGCTTTGACTTTTGACGATGCTGGTAAAGTCTTTGACAATGCCAAATGGGTCATATTTCCTTCCTGGGAATTTAGGTTATTACGAATATAACATGATCTATGCTTCTTTGAATGCATGCCCTAGGTTGTGCAATGCGAATGCTCCACACTATAAAGGGAATGTAGGCGAAATGGCCTATTTTTCTTCCTTTAATGTTTTGCTCATCCCACCCTTACTAGCTATTTGATAGGTTATCTCTCTAACCATCAATTTTTTTGGAAAATAGTATGGGAGGACGTGGGGAGAGGCAACATTGTCAAATACCATGATATATGTGAATGTTTCCTCCCTAAACTATCTGGCTACTAGGAGGATATCCACCTCAGATTCCTTGGAAAACCTGGGGGCATCTCAGTTGTAAAGCTATTTGTGGATAGGGAACATGACTCCATGACAAATTTTGTAAAAATTTGGTTGAAACTGAGATTCTCACATGTCTTATGGTATATGTGAATGGGAAGTGGATCTTGGATAGTCCACTTCCATCTCATGACACGAAATTTCAAACCAAAACAAATTACATCCATTACATCAACACTCATAAAAAATGTAGGGTAAACCCTCAAAGCAACACTTCTTTTCCTTCTATACTTGATATGAAAATGGGGCTCTTAGGCTTCTTGTTTAACTTCAAAGAACCTCTCCCACTTCCAAAGCTTCTAATTTTCCCAAGTCTTAATTATTAACCAATGCAAAAATAAGAAGTTATTGACAATATGGGTGTATTCTTGTATTTGTTTTCAGCTGGTTATTCACCTTAAAAGCTGTTGTTTATGCTAATATGGGAAGGTACTTAAACTGGTACACAAATTCATATAACAGTAGTTAGAGGAGCAGTAAAAACAAACACATGAGACAACAGTATAGTATGGAGTTCTCCATGATATCTTGGGCTACATCTCCTTGAGCTCTAATCAACTAGATTAGGCTCTTTGGGATTATGGCAATAATTATTTTACAAGTGCTACACTTAACTCCAATGTTTTATATAGGAACATTGGACTCAAGAACACATCTTATCCCTTGGCTCTTGGAGCACTTTGGCTTTGTAGCTCTAGCTCTTGGTTTTGGCTCTGGCTCTTGCTCTGGCAGTGGCTCTGACTCTCGCTCTGGCTCTATGGCTTTGGCTCTAGTTTTGACTCTCAACTCTGGCTGTGGCTCTAACTCTAGCTTTGGCTATGACTCTGGTTGTGGCTCCGACTATAGCTCTGGTTGTGGCTCTGACTTTGGCTTTGGATTCTCTAAGCTCTTTCACTTGGCCTTTGCATGCCTCTATGAATCGCTCGACCTCCAAGCAACCCCAACAACAATATGCTGCTATCAATTGAGCTCTCTGGCTTTCACTCGACCTCTAAATGACTCCCCAGACTCTCTATGCATTCAACATTTTCTTCATTGTTTGCCCTCCAACCTCTAGTGGCTTTGCCTATTACAGTGAGCTCGACTCTGGTTTTTCCGCTCTCAGGTTTGCTCTACTGCTTCCTAGGCTACTCTCTTTTTCTCCCCTTTTACTCTCTGTCTATTCATGGCTTAACACCAATCCGTCTCATGACTATTCGCTTCCCCTCCCGACTCTTCGGATCATCTACCTCTGTCCACTGGAATTCCCCGCTCTATGTCATCATCATTGTAACGCTTCACAGAGAGGTGGCCACTTGTCTCCTCATAAGCTAAGCCAACCCTTCCTCTAATGATTTGTTACTTTGGTTACTCTATGAAATGATTCATCCACCAACTCTGTAGTCCAATTGGACTTCAACCTTTATGTTTCGAAGCTTATTTTCTTCGTCAAATCTGGTTTCCCATCAGGCGCAATCTCTACCATTAGATCTGGGGCCTCCAGATCTTATGGTTATCACTCTTATCACGCAGTTGACTTGCTCTGACATTAGCCCGCAATGAGAACGATTTTCTCTCTCATCCACCGGACACACGTCAATCAACATATGGAATCCTTGGATCCTCTTAAAACCCTGCTTACCGCCCAAAATGCCTCCTATATTCCACCAATTTTGGAGCACTGGACCCGCCTTCAGTTTTAGTGATTTTCCCATGGTTTCTTGGTTTTCCTTGTGACCGTGCGCTTGAAGCTTTTCCTTCTCGAGTGGTTTTGTCCAGCGATGAAACAGCCTCCGTTTTCTGGACTGAGCCTCCTAACTGCCATTTTTGTGCCATGCAAAATCCCCATGAGCCGATTGTTAATGTGCTTTGACTGAAGGTCCTCGTTTCTCTATGTTGGCTTCAAATTGTCTCTGTTCGGAGGTTATTTCTGATAGGCTTCAACATCCATAAGACTTTAAACTCTGGTATGTTTTTTCTTTATAGAGTTTGGGTAGCTTTAAGAGAGTTTAAGGGGCCAGATTCGGATCACACCTTGCCACTAAAAGAACTTTTGGTCCACTAAAAGACCAATATACTGATCTGAGCAGTAAATTAGAGTAACAACACCCTCATTTTTTCAGCCTCCCTAAACTTGCCTTTGCATAGTGCCTCGGAGCCAAAATCTTTAACCACTTCCCTTCTTGAATAGGTTGGTCGTTTGGGGAAGAACTCTTTTCCTCCTTGACTTCATGCAGAACTTTTGCTATGAAGTTTACAGAATGTAGTTTGAACTTCTTTTCCTTGATCCTTGATCCAAGGTGGCTCAAACAAATGTGAAGTACATCTGCTCCACAAAAATTTCATTTGTACCTATTTGAAAAGCTTCCAACAACAACTGTTAACAACAGCAGGCATATAGACAACAAGTACATGGACTAACTTCTACTTCAACAAAGAAATAGATTTCACATCTTGTGAATCCTTCCATGTCTTATATCTACATACAAATGATTAGCTAGATAACAAGCCAATAAAACATGCCTTTACAACAAATGACCCTTCAAGTCAAGCATGTAGGAAAAGACCTTTACGACTCTTTTCCAAAAGATGAAAAACTTCATCCTTATCTCCATTTCGGAGACCAAGTTAATGTCTCCCAAGCCAACATTACATGCATCTCATGCTCAGGCATGCATTCCATCTTTCAACTTTCTCTTAATTACATTGTACTTTTGAATCTGAAATGGACATATTGTTGTAGAAATAAAGTGAGTTTCCTACTCCACTTCTTTCTATTTACCATTTGGTAAAATCCTGCAACTTGCATTTATTCCACAAAGAAATCCAAACAGATGCATTAATAGACATGCAGCCTTAATTGGATAAGAATTCTAACCATTTCTTACCAATCCATTTCAAAGGTCCCTCCTTTGTTTACACATCGGCATCAATATGTGAATTATCCTGAACCACATCAAGCATGGAATATTTATTTCCATCCCTCCCATTTTCTTTTTCCACCTTCTCCTTTAGATTTGGTGGGAGTAGTGCTAGATTCAAAGTCTAACACCTTTCAACAAGATGCCCTTGCTTATAGCAATAAGTGCAACACAGGTACATCCTTTTGACAGCATGATTTTCCTTGTCCTATGGACCTTTGGTTGCTTGCTTCTTTTCCTTCAAAAGTTTCCTGTATGTGGCCATCCTCTTCCAACATCTAGAAACATAATGGTTATCCAAACCACAAAAGGAACATGCAATTCCTTTTCCATGCCTTACAAAATCAAAAGGAATGTTTTTAGAACCAGATTTATACCTGCATCTTTCATACAATCCTGTACCTACCTCTTGAGCTATTGCATTCCTCCTTCATACAATCCTCACACTTTTGAGGTAGAGGACTTGTAATGAAACTCCTTTTCAGAATTGTTTCAATGGCCTTCATGGCAGCTTTGGAATTCTCTCCATAAGAATGTCCATTGCCAAGACCCAAATACTTAGGCCTTTCCTCAACCATTATTGTCTCAACAATACCTTGTGCCTGCTTACCCAATCCTTTTCCTTCATAGCCCATCTCGGACATTAGCTTGGAACCCATGCCTCTGGTATGTTTTTCAAAAGAACCAATATAAGAATTCTTAGAAGAATTTGAAGAGAAACATGAATGGTTTATCTCTTCTTCAAGTTGATACTTGGCCAAGGATTCTTTTGCAAAAAAGAGTTGTGACTCCAACTCATGCATCCTTCTCAAGTTCATACTTGCAATATGAAGTTGCCTCTCCATTTCCTGCAGTTTGTCACAAAGCATCTATTTCTCCTCCTCCACAGAATTCAACTACTCTCTAAGTATGTTGCTCTTCCTTCCATCCTCATACATTTATCTCACCATATCCATCATGGTGGAAAAGTCTTGCTTCATGTCTCCATTAAAGAATATTGTGATGAAGGAGGAATTTGAGGACTCACTTGTAGAAGTTGTCATTATGCAAATGAACAAAAGAACTTCAAAGAAGATTATTAAAGAGCTTACTCAAGCAACCTTTTGTGACAAACCTCTTATGCTTGTTGGGCTGTGTTATATTCTTTCCACGAACCTACCTATGGTTTTTGTTCCATGGTTTTGGACGCGATGATTTTCGGTCCATGCTATTGGATGCTTCGACATGTATAAATATGTATTGTAACATTGAAAGGAACATAATGAAAAATCAAGCTGGTAGTCCTAGTTTTGGGATCCAGTGGGAAATCTCTGTGTATATGTGTTTTATGTGTTATGCTCTTGCATTTTTATTTTTCCTGTGATTTAGAATTCATATGTAGGTAATTTATGTACGGGGTTAAAGACTACATTTGGTATCAGAGCTGTTTTGGCTTCAAGGGGATGCCTTTGTTGCTGAGGGGTTACGCTCGGGCCTGTGGTAGACCCTGTTCAGTGGTCTGTGAGATCGATTCTAGTGGTGAATGAAGATGGTGAGCAGTGGAAATATAGATATTAAGAAGTTCAATGGTCAGAGTTTTGAGTTGTGGAAACTCAAGATGGAGTATCTATTGGTGGATAAAGATCAGTACATCGCGGTAGTTCCGGGTACTAAATCAACGGGAGTGACCGATGAGGAATGGAAGAAGTTGGATCGGAAGGCAAAGAGCACAATACGATTGTGTGCCTCAGATTCAGTATTGTTGAATGTATCAGGGGAAGCTACGATGAAGGCTTTGTGGGACAAGTTAGGGACTTTGTACCAATCTAAGTCTCTGGTGAACAAACTATTCCTGTCGAAAAAGTAGTATAACCTGAGGATGAAAGATGGAGACATGGTGACAGAGCATCTTAATGCATTTAATACTCTTGTAAGTCAGTTATCATCTGTTGATATTAAAATTTTAGATGAAGATAAGTGCATCAGTTTGTTGTTTTCTCTACCAGATTCGTGGGATAGTCTGGTTATTGCAATAGGTACCAATGCAACTGCTTTGCAGTTTGATGAAATAGTCTCAACCTTGTTGATGAAGGAGATGAGACGAAAAAATATGGACAACCAGAATGGTGATGCCTTGTCTGTATGAGGACGGTCCCAGAACAAAAACAAAAATAAGTCATCGAGTGGGAGATCTA
>APFE030414297.1:73249-90522 GCA_000404065.3 Pinus taeda
TGTGTTATATTCTTTCCACGACTAACCTACGTAGTGAACCAGGGGGTTAGAGGGGGGGTGGATCCCCCCCTTCGTTGCATAGCGGGGGGGTCACAGGGGGGTGGTAGCCCACCATATCTGGGGGGTTTGAAGGGGGTGGGTAGCCCCCCTCTATGATGTCCGGGGAAACACCCAGAGAAAAAAAAAAAAATTGGACCCTATATTAGGTTGGGCGTACCTACCTATGGTTTTGGGTCCATGGTTTTGGCCACGATGGTTTTTGGTCCATGGTATTGGATGCTTCGGCATGTATAAATATGTATTGAAACATTGAAAGGAACATAATGAAAAATCAAGCTGGTAGTCCCGGTTTTGGGATCCAGTGGGAAATGTCTGTGTATATGTGTTTTATGTGTTATGCTCTCACATTTTTATTTGTCCTATGATTTAGAATTCGTATGCAGGTAATTTCTGTACGGGGTTAAAACCTATAGTGCTTCAAGGGTTTCTTTGAGGTCCTTTGGGATAGAAGAATGTCTTTAGTCCTTCTTCCTTCTTGTCCTTCCTGGACTAAGCTATCAATAGCTTTCCCTTCACCTCTGCAAACTCAAACAATAGTTAGTCTACAACCAAGCATACAATCGATGAGGTAATCAATACTTGACTGTCCAAACACCTGTCAATCAAGCATTCTATTACAACCTTCTCTGAAGGTGTGGTTAATCAATCTTAAGCTTCGATACCACCTGATCTGAAAATGGGGCTCTTAGGTTCTTTTCTAACTTACAAGAACCTCTCCCACTTCCGAAGCTTCTAATTTTCCCAAGTCTTAGTGCTTACCCAATGCAGAAATAAGAAATGCTTCAAAATATGGGTGTATGCTTGTATTTGTTTTCATCTGGTTATTCACATAAAAATATGTTATTTGTGTTGATATGGGAAGGTACTTAAACTGATACACAAATGCATATAATAGTAGTTAGAGCAGCAGTAAAAGAAAACACATGATACAACAGTATAATATGGAGTTGACCCTGATATCTTAGGCTACATCTCCTTGAGCTCTAATCAACTCGATTAGACTCTCTAGGATTATGGCAATAGTTCTTCTACAAGTGCTACACTTAACTCCAATGTTTTATACAGGAATATTGGGCTCAGAACACCATCTTATCCCTTGGCTACTGGAGCTCTTCAGCTTTCTAGCTCTGGCTCTTGGCTCTGGCCCTGGCTCTTGCTCTAGCTGTAGTTCTGACTCTGGCTCTGGCTCTGCAGCTCTGGCTCTAGTTCTAGCTCTCAGCTCTGGCTGTGGCTCTGGTTATGGCTCTGAATCTAACTCTATCTATGGCTCTAACTCTAGCTCTGGCTTCTCTAAGCTCTTTCGCTCAGCCTTTACATGCCTCTATGAATCACTCGACCTCCAAGCAACCCCAACAAAAATATGCTGCTACCAATTGAGCTCTCTGGCTTTGACTCGACCTCCGAGTAACTCCCCAGACTCTCTGTGATTTCAACATTTTCTTCGTTGTTCACCCTCCAATATCTGGTGGCTTTTCCTATTACAGTGAGCTTGGCTATGGTTTTTCTACTTCCAGGTCTGCTCTACTTCTTCTTAGGTTTCTCTCTTTTTCTCCCCTTTTAATATCTGTCTGTTCATGGCTTAGTGCCAATATGTCTCATGACTGTTTGCTTCCTCTCCCGGCCCTTCGGATCGCTTGCCTCTGTCTACTAGAATTCCTTGCTCTGCATCATCACTATAACGCTTCAGAGAGAGGTGGCCACTTGTCTCCTCATGAGCTGAACCAACTCTTCCTCAAACGGTACATTACTTTGGTTACTTTGTGAAATGATTCATCTTCCAACTCAGTGGTCCAATCGGACTTCAACCTTTATGTGTTAAAACTTATTTTCTCTGTCGAATCTGGTTTTCCATTAGGTGCAATCTCTGTTGTTAGATCTAGGGCCTCTAGATCCTATAGTTATTGCTCTTATCGTGCAGTTGACTTGCTCGGATTTTAGCTCGTGATGAGAGTGGTTTTCTCTGTCATCTGCCGGACACGTGTCAATCAACATATGGAATCACTGTGTCCTCTGACAAACCCGCTTACCACCCTAAACACCTCCGATATTGCACCGGTTTTGGAGCGTGGGACTCGCCTCTAGTTTTAGCACTTTTCCCACAGTTTCTTGGCTCTCTTTATGACCGTTCGCTCAGGGCTTTTCCTTCTCAAGGGGTTTTTCCCAGCAATGCGTGATTGCACTAATCGCGCATAAAAGAAAAACCTCTGTTTTTGGGACTGGGCCTCCTAACTGCCATTTTTGCGCCATGCACAGTCCCCATGGGCCAACAGTCAATGCACTTTGACCGAAGGTCCTCATTACTCTATGCTGGCTGAAAAATGTCATTATTTAGATGTTAGTTTTGATAGGCTTCGACATCCATAAGACTTTAAACTCGGGTATGAGTATTTTTTCAGAGTTTAGGTAGCTTTAAGAGAGTTTAAAGATCTAGATTCAAATCAATACTCCATTATTCTTCTTGCTAAATTATTAGACAAAATTTGTGCCCTATTCATTATATTTCCGTTTATGGCTGCATCTATCAATGCTAACCATTCTGGAGAAAATTATTGCTATCGGGTTTGCCAAATAGTCTACATAGCATGGTTGCTGCAAAAATAATCAGGGGGACAAATAGACGCTATAGAGTACATACCATTGTTGTCTTTCATGATTTTTCCTTTATTATTTGACAAGGTCAAGGTACAATCTATTGGTCCCCGTTCTCTTTGGAAAACTTCTCAACGAACTGTTTGTTGTAGATGACTTGTGGCTCTAGTAGATGGTACATAAGTCGTAGGTTGTCTGGCATAAAATATCCCATAACCTCTTGGATTCTGGTCCTAAATTCTCTGTCTGAGATGTCGGCTTCATCAGTAACCCATTTAACCTTGTATTTATAAGGGATTATCTTTGTACGTGCAACTATGCGATGCAAAAATGAGCATGTTGTCTCTTGTCAGAGGAATCACAATTATGAACTGTGACCTTTGTTTCCAGAATCCTTGGTTTCTCTACCTCCAGTATATTGTACATGTCTTCCCACATAGAGGTTCCTCCTTCTCTGTTGTATGTAGTATCCATAAATAGAGGAGTTATTTCTGATTTCTTAGACATGACTACCTTTCCTTTCTTCACCATTGATCCCAACAATTTTCTTTATGGATTTTTCCTAAAAGTGAAGAACAATAGCTATCAGATATACAAAGATAACAATGAACATGAAATGGAATAATGTGGATAGCTTTGAAATGGTGACCAGAAAGGAGTTTTATTTGAATGTAGGTGAGAAGATATCATATCACGTTAAGTGGCCCTTCATACATAAATGCACTTAACTCTTACTAAATTCCCACTAATGCTTCATTATCTCCGAGCTTTAATTCTCATAAATGTCTTCATCATAAGTTGGGAAGAAAGCTTCTAGGGTGGTGAGCCTTTGAATTGTGATAATGTTGATTTTGCGATTTACAAAGAAATATCGCCGATCCCTTATTTTATCTGGCTCGCCATTATAGGGAAGCCACATGTGAGACCATTCAGTTGCAAAATAACCATTAAGTTTTTCTGACCAATCTCTACAAAGCATTAAGCCATAGAATTCAGGAATATCAGCCACAAGTATGTCAATGACTTGACAAACTTTAGGATTTGATGAAATTCTGATGGTTGCTTGATTAAGTTCCCCGACAACTTTGACTTGAGATCGATGTAACTGTACTATACGTACAACATATTTTTGAGGCTAAACATTCAACTTTGCACAAATCGTTCTAGGTAAGATGTTATATGAAGCTCTTGAATCAACTAAACATTTGTGTAAATTCTTATTAAAGAATTCAAAAGTAAGGAAGTATCCAATCTATAATAATGTCCAAAAGCAATTGGTAATAAAGATCATTCAGTTGAAATAAGAAATGAAATTGTTTAACAATAATCGTTTCGTATAAATAGTTAGCCGAAACGATTGTGAAAAATACATTGCATAAAAAATTGTTCATGTATTCAGCATTAAATTTAGGTCATCATCATACAGAAGTGCAATAATGCTAACCAAGATTCAAACATTCATACATAAACAACTTCAAGAGAAATTATTGCTTAATACATAAGTAAAAGAGAATTATGAGATAAAAGTACCATTTGTAATAAGCCCTACTCATGGATTGATCTACTTCTAATAAATCCAACACCATCTAAGAGTACAAAAGTGCAATTTCAATAGAAGATGCCAGTTAAGATAAAAACAAATCTTGTTCCATTCATTTCACCAGAACTTCCTCAAAAAGGGACAGAAGTACATGTTTTGAAGACTGTTTCTGATAAAATTTCTAGACCCGTCTCTAAATGCATGAGATGGGTTTAAATACTAAACTATAAAACTAAAAATAGATTATTACAAAAATAGTTAAGGAGGTTTAAACGCCTTTCCTCAAATTGTGCAAAAATAAAATAAAAAATAGAAATGAACATGGTGACTAACTATCCTACATTTGATCTTTTAGATCACAAATGTCTATCATGGGCTTGAGCTATGTCGGTTAGTTGATTTCAGCTTTCAACTGCCCAATGAACACAACATCGGTCAGTGCTAGCACCATTTTCTACGTGGAAGTGGTTAGGTATCGGAAGGTCATCCAATGGCTGTGAGGTTTCACAAAATTTGTACAATATGCTTCCCAATTTAACCTAGTCATTTGCCTAATTTCTTCTCCTTTTTCTTCTATTTCCTCCCTCCACTATAGTTAAAGTTGTTTTAAAATAGGAAGAAAACATGGAATAGACTCTGCCACCAGGTTGGCGCTATGTAAATTTTCCTTAATATTCTTGGTAACATTGTTTGCTACTGCTCCCGCATCTGTTGTTGCTTTTTCTTCCTCTCTAAGCAAGAATCCTAGTTTGCAAATAAGATTTCTTTGTCTGACTCCCAGTTTAGGTAAGTTTGCCTTCCTTCCATCTTTTGAATTCTACCAGGTGATGAAGTCTGAGACTCTTTTCAAGATTTCAACATATTCAAGTCTCATTTCAACGACTTGACTTCTCAATTTGTTGCTTGTTTCACAATAAGAATTCCATTGCGAAATCTTTTGGCATAATAGTTCCTTTTAGTGCATCAGCTGGGAGTTAAGGCCAAGTGCTTCGATAATAAACTGATCAATTTTTGGATCATCCTTATGTAGATTAGTTATTTCTTGTAACTGTGGTTCCTTCTCTACTAAGCTAGCTTGATATCTAATTTGTATTTTCTCGAACTCTTGTTGAAGCTTAGGTAACTGTGTTTCTTCTTTCTGGTTGGATTTTTCTTGATGTAATTGTTGTACAAGTGACAAAATTTTATTTTCTTTTTCCTTACGCAACATTTTCACCTCTGTTGATTTGTCGATAGTCATTGTAGCGTAGGCCTCTACAAACTCTGATAGTCTAATAAGGTTGGTGGATGGGTCGATGGGTGAGTATTTACAGACGATATCCATCAGCGCTTTATCGAGAGCAGAAGCAGCTATAGCATCCAATTTCCTTTTCTTCCTTTGTCTTTTAACAACTAGTTTGTGTTATGGGCTACATAATACATCTAAAGGAGGAATCTCCTCAATTCTCAAAACAATTTCAGAGGTGGGGGTGACAAGAATGTGCCCTACCTCTTGGGTATTTACATTCACCTCTATTGTAATTTCTTGAGTTTATTTATGTTTTGGAGTTATCAAATCTAGCGTTTGTTCCTCTGTATGGAGCTCTTTATTAAAGTTTTCCCATTCTTCCTCTAAATCAATTACCACGGGTTTTACTAGCTGGGTGGAGGTGGAATGGATTTCAACTTGTCTTCCAGCTAAAGTTTGCTCAGTTCCCTTTTATGTAGATTGGGTTGTATCTTTTTCCAAATCCTTGCTTCTTCTTTTCCCATTTTGTGATTGTTTCTCTGATTACTCTAATTCCCTCATAGACTTCTCTTGGGATTCAGCCCTAGAATCAGTTTTAGAACTTTTTTTGGAATCTCCTTCTAGACATAAAATGGGAGTTGGCTCCCTTATTGATTCAATCAATAATTAGTCCAATAGGACCTTCAATAGTTTCCTTTCTCTGTACTCGTGAAAGGCTTCAATATATTCATGGTCAAAAAGTAATTGTGCCATATGCTTCACCCCTGTGAATGTGCTCTTCTGTAAAAAGATGTCATCAAATGCATCTTCCTCATTATTGAATACTTTGACTTTTACCATGGTGGTAAAGTCTTTGATAGTGCCAAATGGGTTATATTGTCTTCCTGGGAATTTAGGTTTGCAGAGATAACATGATCTCTACTTTTTTGAATGCATGCCCTAGGTCATGCAATGAAAATTCTCCACACTATAAAGAGATGTAAGCCAAATGGCATTTTTTGCTTCCTTTAATGTTTTTCTCATCCCACCCTCACTAGTTGTTTGATAGGCTATCTCTCTAGCCATCAATTTGTCTGGAAAATAGTATGGGAGGACATGGGGGGAGGAAATGCTACCAAATACCCTCATATATGTGAATGTTTCCTCCCCAAACCATCTAGCCACTAGGAGGATATCTACCTCAACTTCCTTGGAAAACTTGGGGGCATCTTAGTTGTAAAGTTGTTTGTGGATAGGGAACATGACTCCATGACAAATGTTACAAAAATGTGATTGAAACTGCGATTCCCACATGTATTTATGGTATATTTGAATGGGAAGCAGACCTTGAACAGTACACTTCCATCCCATGATAGGAAATGTCGAACAAAAACAAATTGCAGCCATTACACAAGCACTCATAAAAAATGGAGGGTAAACCCTTGAAGCAACACTTTTTTTCTTTCTATACTCCATTATTGTTCTTGCTAAATTATCTGACAAAATTTGTTCCCAATTCATTATAGTTGTGCTTACGGCTGCATCTATCAATGACAACTATTCTGGGGAAAATTTAGTGCTATCAGGTTTGCCAAATAGTCTACATAGCATAGTCGCTGCAAAACTATGAGGGGGACGAATAGACATAGTAGAGTACATATCGTTCTTGTCTTATTTTATTTTTCCCTCATTATTTGACCAAGTTTGGGTGCATTCTGCAGGGTCCTAGTTCTCTTTGGCAAACTTCTTGATGAACTATTTGTTGTAGGTAACTTGTGGCTATGATAGGTGGTACATAAGCCACAGGTTATCTAGCGTAAAAGATCCCATAACCTCTTGGCTTCTGGTCCTAAATTCTCTGTCTTATATGTTGGCTTCATCAATTACCCATTTAATCATGTCTATATAATGGATTATCTTTGGACACGTAGCTATGCGATGAAAAAAT
The DNA here is from genome assembly GCA_000404065.3 of Pinus taeda. Taxonomy (NCBI): domain Eukaryota; kingdom Viridiplantae; phylum Streptophyta; class Pinopsida; order Pinales; family Pinaceae; genus Pinus; species Pinus taeda. The sequence goes on from APFE030414297.1 coordinate 80,594, forward strand.
GATAATGTTGTCTCAAACATGTAGGCGTTAGAGGAATCACGACTGTTAACTGTGACCTTTGCTTCCAGAATCCTTGGTTTCTCTTCTTCCAGTATAGTATACATGGCTTCCCACGTAGAGGTTACTCCCTCTTTGCTACATGTAGTATCTATAAATAGAGGAGTCATTTCTGATTTCTCTGACATGACTGCCTTGCCTTTCTTCACCATTGCTCCCAATGATTTGCTCTGTGAGTTTTTCCTGAAAGTGAAGAACAACAACTATCAAACATACAAAGATAACAATGAATGTGAAATGGAATAATGCGGATAGCTTTGAAAATGTGACAAGAAAGGAGTTTTATTTGAATGCAAGTGAGAAGATATCATATCACGTTAAATGGTTCTTCATGCATAAATGTAGTTAAATCTTACTTAATGCCCACTAATACTTCGTTATCTCTTATATTTAATTCTCATAAATGTCTACATCATAAGTCGAGAAGAAAGCTTCTAGGGCAGAGATCCTTTAAATTGCGATAATGTTGATTTTACAATTTACGAAGCAATATCACATTAATCTTCTTCACTTTTCTTACCCTCCCTTATGTTTCTACAAGATGCGAGATGTGAGCCAATCGTTTATTGCCTCAAAACATAGCTACTTGTCAGGTTTTTCTATGTAAAGGCCTTTTTCATTAAGTGACGGACCTAAACATTTGTTCGTAATGTATCCAAGAAGTGGGTCCGGGTCTTGATCACATTTCACAATATCAATTGATGGTAAGTTTAAGGTGCTCTTTTAAATGCTTGAAATGTGATGCGGTAAAGGTTATGATGCCATCATAGTTTTGCATTTTTCTTGTTTTGAGATAACCTTTTAAGGTGGTCTCTTTATAAATAGTGATATGCAATGCGAGGCCTGGGTTTTGACGAGAAAACCTTTAAGACCTAGTTTATATAAAAAACATGATAGTTTCGAGGTATAAAGTGTGGAGTCCTCTTTTAATCTTTTTTCACCAAATTTGGTGGGTTAGCAAGCTTTTTGATAATGCTTAATCATGCGATATGCATGAGGGCCAGCATTTAGTAGTTATTTTGAAAAAGGGGTTTGATTGATATCTTGCTTTATTCCAAATTAAATAAGAAAAATACCTAAATGTTAAGTTTATTTTTGGAAGGAATCTTTTAAAGGGTCTATATTTATTAACGTAACATTAAATACTATTATTAATAAATGGGGGTTTGTCAAATAGCACAACAAGTAGCAAAGACCATAATCACTAATGCCACACATATACCTGAAAACCTGCTTCACTTTTGTCCAATTCTCATTCCTTGGTTTTGACATAAACATGCTCAATAATCCCTCTGCATGTACGATGTCTGGTCTACTACACATCATTGCATACATCAGACTACCAACTACACTCACATATGGAACATGAGACATATCCTCTTCCTCTTCCTATGTCTTGGGACATTGTTCAACAAATAAATTTACACCTACATGAATAGTAACCTTCATAGGTTTACTATCCTACATATTAAAGCCCTTCAATATTGTCTTGACATAATTCTTCTAGTTTAACTAGGGCTTCCTTTTTTCCCGATCTTGTTCAATTTCCCTACCAAAAATATAGTTTGTAGCACCATGATCCTTCATGTCGAATTTGGAGAACAATTGGGTCTTCAAATCATAGATAATTTCTTTGGAATTTCTAATCAACAACATATCATCCACATAAAAGACCAAATAAATAACACGATCACCATATATTTGAAAATACACGCAGTCATTTGCTTTTCTCCTTGTGAACCCGAGTCCCTGTATATATGTATCATTTTTTTGATATGGCATCCTTTGTGACTGATTTAACCCATACAGAGATGTTTTTAACCTACATACCAGTTTATTCTTAACCTTCACTACAAAGCACTCTAGTTTCTTCATTTAGATCTCTTCTTCCAGATCCCCATGAAGGAATTTTGTATTCGCATCCACTAGTTCTACCTCAAAATCAATTTCAACAACAACATGGGAAAGTAATTTAATCGAATATAACTTCCCAATGGGAGAAAAAATATCATCAAAATGAATTCTCGACACCTAGGAATAACGTTTTTCTACCAACTGAGATTTGTATATCTCCACCTTTCCTTATGCATCCATCTTCTTCTTAAACAACCATTTTCTTCTAATGGGTTTCCTTCTAGACAAAAGCTACATTAGATCCAAAGCCTCATTTTTGTCTAAATATGTCATTTCTTCAACCATGTCCTCCTTCCAAAGTTTTCCATTCTTTGAATCCACTGCCTCCGTGACAGTTATGGGATCATCATCAGTGATAGATAAAGAAAAAATTGAAAATAAAGTAGATGGAATATACCTCTCTGGATTCATTCTCTCTTGAATTGATCTCATCAAAATTGGAGTGTGTTTTTCTTCCTCTTCTTATTCATATTCTGCTATAGAGTCTGATCCTTCCTCCTTTACCTCAAAATATATTTTCTCTAGTTCCTTTTCCTTTGCTATGAAATCATGTTTAATAGCATCATTAACATCTCTAAACACCCCATCTTGGTTGTACATAACCTTCCTTTTTTATGGGCTTCAAAGCTTGTAACCCTTAAACCATCCTTATACCCAATAAATATGCACCTTTCAAATTTACTATTCAACATGGTTATTTTCTCCTTTCGAACATGTAAATATCCATCATAGCCAAATACTGTGAGATCTGAGAGAGAGGGTTTCTTTCTAGTCCATACCTCATGTGGAGTCTTGTCCTCCAACACTAATGAAGGTTATATGTTAAACAGGTAACATGCAATATCCACTACCTCTACTCAAAATCTTGTTCTAACCCGACACCATTGAGCATGCTTCTTGCATTTTCCATCAATGTCTTGTTCATCCTTTTTGAAACTCAATTTTATTGAGGTGTGTATGGAGTAGTCTTATGTCATGCTATACCACACTTCTTACAGAAATTGTCAAATTCCTTCTTGCAAAAGTCCCCACCATTATCTATCCTTAACACCTTAATTTTCTTCTTTGTCTCATTCTCCACCAGAGCCTTAAATTCTTTAAACCAAAGACTTTATATTTCCTCCGAAGGAAATGTTTTCATGTATTCCTCAAGAAGTCATCTATAAATGAGAAATAGTACACATACTTACCAATGATGGAACCAACACAGGTCTAAATAAATCATTGTGCACAAGCTCCAATATCCCTTTCTCCCTCTTAGCACTAGAGGGGAAACTCGCGTAATTATGCTTCACATATACAACATCTTCATAGAAATTAAAATCCATAGATAAATTAGAAATACTACCATGGAGTATTTGAAGGCCCTCCTCTCTAATATTTCCAAGTCTTTGATGCTACAACATAGTATTTTCTCTAGAGACCACTAGATTGTTTATTCCACTTTCAGGAACCATATAACTGTTGCACCCATTAATAATAGTGCTACTGAGAAACTTATATATAGTTCCAATCCAAACTCCCTACATAAATACCAGTCCTCCCTGAACCATCTTGCATGTATCTTTTTCAAACAATGGTTTTACACCTACCTCATCCATCTTGTTTACAGAAATTATATTTCTAGCCAATGCTGGAATGTGTAGAACACCAGGAAGTGTTCTAGTCCATCCACCTTGCCACATCAACTTGAATTTTCCACATCCTATTATTATGGCCTTCCTTTCATCCCCTAAAATGTCATCACCACCATCATATTTCTTCTACTCATAGAACAACTCCCTATGGAGAATAAAGTGAAAATATGCACCTGAGTCAATCAGCCATGCCTCATTATCTACTTGTGTACTTGAAGAATATGAAAAGTACACATCCCCACCTTCATCTAAGGTGGATTTCCCCTCTTTAGAAGGAGCATCATCAAATCCCTTTCCATTCTCAAGAGTTCTATATCTATAGTCCTTTTTGTAGTGCCCTTCTTTTCCACATTTCTAGCATACCTCTACAAGCTTTCCTAGAGATTTAGATCTCCCTCTAGATTTAGATCTTTCACTTAAGGAATTATTTCTATTTCTATTCTAGGACCATCCTCATAGAGACAAGGCATCTCCATTTTGGCTCTCCATGTTTTTTTGTCTCATGTCCTCTAAGAACAAGGATGAGACTATTTCATCAAAGTTGAAGGTAGTTTTATTGCTACCTATAGAAACAACCAAACTATCCCATGAGTCTATTAGAGAACACAACATATTGATGCACTTATCTGCTCTAAAATTGTAATATCAATAGATGACAATTGAATTGCCATAGTATTAAAGGTGTTCGAATGCTTTGTCACTAAGCCTCCATCCTTCATCCTTAGATTATGCAATTTTTTCCACATGAATAATTTGTTCACCGAAGACTTAGATTGATACAAACTCCTGAACTTGTCCCACAAAGCCTTTGTCATAGCTTCCCTTGACACATTCAACAATACTAAATCTGAGAGGAGAAATCGTATTGTTTTCTCTGCCTTCCAATCTTACTTTTCCCATTCTTTTGTCAAAATTCTTATGGGTGTCATACCTAGATCTATAACAATCCACTAATCTATGTCTACCAATAGATCTCCCATCTTGAGCTTCCAAAACTCAAAACTCTATTCATTGAATTTTTCAATATATATCTTTCCATTATCCACCATCTCCATTCACCGCAAGAATCAATCTTGCAGATCTCCCATTGTAATAGGATCTACCTAGGGCCCGAGTAAAACCCCTCAAATGCAAAGGCATCCCCTTGAAGCTAGAACAACTATAATACTAGATGTATGTTTTAACCCTATATATAAATTGCCTACAAACAAATTCTTGAAACAAAAAAATATACAATGGCAAGAAAATAAAATATACAAAGATATTTTCTCTTGGAACCCAAACCCAGAATACCAAATCATTTTTTCATTATATTTCTTTCAATGTTACAATACATATATATATATATGTCGAAGCATTCATAAACTCCAATCCATTAACCCTAGATTAGAACATAATCGTAGTTCGCTTGAGCATATATACAAAATATTATGGGAAAAAACCATCATGCCCAAATCTATGTGTGAAACCTATGCGCAAAACTATGGGTAGGTATACCCACCATCTTTGGATTCGCCCCCATCCTTGGGTCCACCCAACTATTATTGGGTCCGCATAATTTATTCTTTCCCAGAACACTGCCTAAGACCTCATGCAAGGGGGCTACCTCCCCCTAATAAACCCACCACTGTGTAACCCCCCTGCTACACCCAACACAACGTCACAATTCCTGGGGTTAGTCATGGAAATAATATAACACATACCTAATAGTTACATTGCATAAAATACTCATTTATCACAATAAGCATGTTTTTTTTTTAATAGACCTTGCATAATTTTAATTTAACCATCCTAGTTCCATTTTAACCCTAAATCTATGAAGTGTCGAGAGGGATCAAACCTTTCAAGGTGAAAGCCCCTTTTTTTAGTGCAAATCTTGAGGAAAGGTTTGCACCTTGAGAGATTTTATCCCTCTCGATGCTCGACAAATCCAAGGTTAAGATGGATCTAGGCCAGTTTCAAAATATGTGGCGATGGAATATTTGTTGAACATATAGTTATTTTGATCATTTAAATATGTTAAATATGTCTAAGATTAATCAGGTCATTTTAAATTTAGATTTTCTTAGTTAGCTCAGTTTGTTGAGACGATAGTGATTGCTAATAATTTGAATGATGAAAGAATAACAAATGAATTTGTTTTAATGCAAAGTGACATTATAACAATGTTGAATGTTAGAATATGTGATTAATAAGAATGTAGTCAATTACAGAGAGTCTTAAGTGTGATCAATCTCAAACTATTTTATTATACTATTCTTATTATCACACCTATCAGTTTTTCTATCTTTTCATATCGATCATATGAAAGGGTGCTTGAAATTGTATACCATTCAAATATTTAACTCAATCTATTGTAGTAAGCATCATACCTTGTCTCTCTCTTTCTCTTCAATAATAATATTATCTTTCTCCAATGTCAATCATTGTGATTTATGGAGCGTTGACTGCCAATGGTAGTTGTTTTCTATTACCTCATTTGAATGCAAAGTGGTTAATAATGTTGAATGATGGAAAATGGGAATACAAGAATGTACTCAATTACAAGTAGTTTACATTTCCAAGAACTAAACATTTTAGTTAAGTGAACATTTTATTTATGATGAAAGTTCAAGTAATTTATTTATGGTTGAACTATCGTAATACAAAAATCAATACATGTCATCAATAATGTTTTTGGGCTTACACTGAAATCAATGTACATTATTAATTTGATTACTTCGAAATTAATCTACATCATACATCTAGTTATATCAAATCAAAATTCAAAATCCATACTAAAATCAATGCATCTATTGATATAAACCAAATATGATTAGGAACCAATATTTACACTGAAATAAATGCATCTAGCGCAAGCAATCAAATAGAATTAGAAATCAACTTATCCACTTCACATCCCAATTTATTAGTTCTTGCAAAAGAAAGACTATAGGATAATTTTGTTATTCAACTTATCTACTTCACATCTTAATTTATTAGTTCTTTCGAAAGAAAGACTATAAGATAATTTTTCTATCAACCAATATTAATTTAGCATTGGCTAGTGTAAGTTATAATTATTTACACAGATGTTTGGAGAGCATAATTTCTAACTTGAGTTGGAGGGACTAAGTTTCCTTGGAAAACAAAATTACAATACAAGAAATTGAATTTTATTATTTTTTAACTTTTTATTATTAATTAAGTCAACATTTAAATGTTTACACTCATTCACATTGCAACATCTTCACCATATTAAACTCTATTATTACCTTTGACCTTTTATGCACATTGCAACACCTTCACCATATTGAGCTCTATATTACTTTTAACCTTTTATTGTCTTTTGGTTGAGCCAACATATAGATGTTAAATGTTTATGTTTACAAACATTTATGCCTACATATCTCCCACTATATTAGGCTATAGAGTGCCTAGTGGTGCAATTATAGACAATTATTAAATGAATGGTAGAGATTTAACCTCCAAATATTCAATTATTTTGTCGAGACATGCTCTCTAGTCTAGTATGGAAGATATGTTGTATCGTGTTAAACATTTTGACTCCGTTAAATTACATGAAAATAGAACAAAACAAAACAAAATGAATGATATCTATATTTATATTTATAATTAATTATAATTAATAATAAAACTAGCTTACATCCATCTTAATTTTGGATCTATTTAGTACAAGATGAATCAAATCTCTTGAAGTGCAAACCTCTTTTACAAATTTAACCTACACAAAATATCGACTAAATATTTTTATTAGTATTTATTGATATTATCTTAATTTAATTATTATTTTTTACTTTTCAATTTCATTGAAAGAATTATCATATCTATAAATATCAAATGAACTCTCTTTAATTATTATATGTATTTACAATGCATATAACTAATTTCTTTTTAATAACTTAATATATATATATATTAGTTAATTAATCTTTGTTGAATTGAGGCTTCTATGATCCATAACAGTTATAAGTAGAACTTCGGCATAACTCACATGTGATTTATGCGGGAGTTCTACTTATAATTAATTAATCTTATAGAGTTTAGGCCTCTGTGATCCATATCAAGTTTGTGAGAGATTTTCGGTGAAAATCACATGAAATACCATTTGTCGATGCGTTTCGAACCAACCAGTGTGGTTCATCGTTAGGACAAGTTGAAGAAACAAATCCAGCTTAGTATGTTAAATAGTCTGAGCAAAGCCTCCAACGGCTAACTTGACCAACAGCTAGTTTGACTCTAGGACTGGGGTCAAAATTATTTTAATAATTTAATTAGTTATATTTAGGACCAATCCCTTAAAAATATATATAAAAATATATAAAATATTTTTAATTGGTGTTTAATTCAAAAAGTATTATTAAAAATTATAAGTTAATTAGTATTTAAATGGAAAATTAGTTACATAAAGGACCTTATAATAATGAATAAATTATATGCATAAATATAAATATATAAAGTAATATAAAAATATATAAAATAATTTTAATGGGTGTTTATTTAAAAGTATTATTAAAAATTATAAGTTAATTAGTATTTAAATGGAAAATTAGTTACATAAAGGACCTTATAATATCTGAATAAATTATATGCATAAATATAAGTATATAAAGTAATATAAATAGGTTGTTAGGTTAGTTAGAAAATTAGTTAATTAGTTAAAAATTATAAGTTAATTAGTATTTAAATGGAAAATTAGTTACATAAAGGACCTTATAATATCTAAATAAATTATATGCATAAATATAAGTATATAAAGTAATATAAATAGGTTGTTAGGTTAGTTAGAAAATTAGTTAATTAGTTAAAAATTATAAGTTAATTAGTATTTAAATGGAAAATTAGTTACATAAAGGACCTTATAATATCTAAAGTAATATAAAAAATATATTAAAATAATTTTAATGGGTGTTTTATTTAAAAAGTATTATTTAAAAAATTATAAGTTAATAAGTATTTAATGGAAAAATAGTTAACATAAAGGACCCTTATAATATCTGAATAAAATTTAAATGTCTTAAATATAAATCTATAAAAATAATACAAATAGGCTGTTTAGGTTAGTTAGAATTAATAAATATAATGAAATGAGAAATTAACTTCTTTAAAAAAAAAATAATAAAAAAAAAAAAAATAAATAAATAAAACGAGAAAAAAATAAATATTAGTTGACTTAAAAGTCTTAAAAAAAAAATAAAAATAAATAAAAATAAAAATAAATAAACCAATATAGAAAAAAAAAAATAAAAACTTAAAAAACTAAAATAAATAAAATTAACCCAATTATAGAAAAAAAAAAAAATTTAAAAGTAAAAAACAAAATAAAAAAAATAACCCTAATAGTAAAAAAAAAAAAAAAACCCTGAGGGGCAGAAAAAACACGTAAAGAGACCATACAACTACGATTTCCAGCCATCCCCTAGAAGCTCCTTCAATCTCAAGCGCTTCCCTAAATTTTCAATGATGGAAGTGCGAAACCTTAGCAATAACACTAACCTCCTCAATACAAACACGATGATTGGTTTTCTCAGCATGTTCAGCTAAAGCGGAAGACTTAGCTCTCCTATGCTTAAGGTCCGCTGCGTGCTCACTAATCCTTTGATTAATGGAGCGACTAGTCTCCCCAATATAGAGGGTCCCACAGGATCAGGGGATAATATAAACACCTTTCATATCCTTCGGGTCGATAGGATCCTTCATTGATCTGGGACATACGAATGGTGTTCAGGGGCCTAAAGGTCACAGGGACACTATGCTTCCTGAGAATCCTTCCAATCTTATCAGTGGTCCCCTGAACATACGGGAGATGGACACCTGGAATTCGTTCCTTCGGTTCCCTTTTAGTCAGAGAATTCTTGGTAGCTTTAAGGAAAGCCTTTTGACCCATGTATCTACTATAACCATTCTCAACAAAGACATCAAGCAGATGGGATTTTTCTTTCTCAAAACTCTTCTTGTCCGAGATCCTTAGGGCCCGAGTAGCAAGGGTATTGAGAACAACCATCTTTTGAGCCGGGAAATGGTGGGAACTGGCATGAAGATACTGCTCCGTATGCGTTTTCTTCCGAAAAACTTGGTGGGCGAGGGAACCATCACTACTCTTAGAAATAAGAATATCAAGGAACGGAAGGCATCCATCAACTTCCTGCTCCTTAATTTATTCAGATATTATAAGGTCCTTTATGTAACTAATTTTCCATTTAAATACTAATTAACTTATAATTTTTAATAATACTTTTAAATAAACACCCATTAAAATTATTTTATATATTTTTATATTACTTTATATTATAAGGTCCTTTATGTAACTAATTTTCCATT
>APFE030414297.1:90542-133918 GCA_000404065.3 Pinus taeda
CAAGTTGACGATGAACCACACTAGTTGGTTCGAAACGCGTGGACAAATGTCTTTTTATGCCGAAATTCTTCTGATAATTAATTAATCTTATTTTTTACTTTTGAAAAGGTAAAAAATATTATTCTATGATATATATTATGGATTAATTTCTATTATTAACATGTATCAAAAAATCACTTAATTAATATAATGTATTTTATAAATTATTTATCAGAACACCACTAAATTTATATAACTACATTTAATTGTATATGAAAATTGATTCTGACCAAAAAAAAATGATAATATTTCTTCTAAAACTAAACCCATCTTCTCGACAGAATCTAAGCAGAGCCTTGTAATTTACACCAAATTCTGCGAGACTTCGGAAAACCACGGCGTTATCCAACCAGGCGTATTTGTCCGGCAAGGGTTTGAGCATGACGTCCAAACTCCATACAGACCCCCCATCGTCTTCTCTCTTCTGTTAAACCACGTCATCAGCGACTGACTGAAGATTTACTCTCGTTCTCTGCCTCTACGTCGCGTGAAATGGCGGGCGGCAATCCATCTGATATAAGCAAAGCAAGGTCCACAGTCAACGACAGGTTGTTGTGTAGGGACGCCGACAGCTCGAAATCAGTTAGACGTGGCCCACAGCGCGTTGTCGAGTAATTGAAAAGAAATGCAGAATGCCTAATTGACACTAATTGTCGTCGTGGCACTGCCTATATATCACATCGAGCCCTCATTCATAACTCCCAGCCTTCTCTCCTATTCTCTGTAAGCTATTTTACTCTTCCTGGGCAACTTGCTGTTTTAATTTTTCAGATATATATCGTAGAGTTTCTGTTTCTACAGGAAGTTGCATTATCATTCGGTCAACAATAACCAGCACATAAGATGGAACGATTCAGTGCAGTTTTCTGCTTCGTTATTGTTTTGGGATTGATGAACTTAGCCTCTTCCGCACCAGCACCGTCACCAAAGGCAGGAAGAGCCAAGGCGTCGCCAATTCAATCTCCCACGGCGGCGTCGCCCGCTTCTGCTCCTACTCCTACTGCCCCAACTGTTTCTTCTCCTGCGTCTGCTCCTTCTAAAGTCGCCACTCCAGCATCCTCAGCCACCTCTCCATCCGCTCAAACTCCAGCATCTAGTCCCTCACCTCAAGGCCCAGCAGCCGCTTCGCCAAAAAGCACCAACAGCGGGGTTGTCACTACCCCTAGTCTAAAGAGGATGGCTATATTTGGAACCGTCTTGCTTGGAGGAGCCACCTTCATCCTTTAATCTGTATCATGGGTCTTTCTCTTTAGCTTAGATTAGATGATTATTTCTTTTTCTTTAATCTGTATCTGATTTGGCTGTAGAGAGTAGGTGGCGACTCTATTCACTGGGAATAGATGGCCACTGTATTCAATGGATATGTTTCTTTTAATTGTATAATTAGTTAGACTGGATATATTTTGTTATTGTATAAATAATTTTATTTAAGTATTTTATTTTTGGTAAATGATTTTTATTCAAACTTTCCAGTTGAGTTATGATAAGCTTTACTGCAAGTTTTATTACGGTGGAGAAAAAATTGTTTAAACTTTCAATCCAATAGTTGAGGAAAATAAAAAAAATGTTCAAAGCATTCCATCCGAACTATTGAGGAAAATAAAGACGCTTATGTGAAATGAGCATATATTTTTAATATTATGTTAAGATGACACAATTTCTTAACCATGTATTTTAATCAAAAAGTTATAATAATTTTGGTGCACTTTAATTAAACTGTTATAACATTTTTGAGGATAATGAATTGAGAGACTGATGTGAAATGAGCATTATATTCTTAATATTAGGTCAAGATGACACAATTTCTTAATCTTGTACCTTAATCAAATGGTTATAACATTTTCATTGATAATGAATAAAGAAGCTGATGTGAAATGAACATTATATTCTTAATATTATGTTATGATGACACAATTTCCTAACCATGCACCTTAACCAAACGGTTAACGGTTGTAACATTTTTGCTCATAATCAATAAAGAGGGTGATGTGAAATGAGCATGATATTCTTAATATTATGTTAAGATGACACAATTTCCTAACCTTGCACCTTAACCAAACCGTTATAATAGTTTTGCTCATAATCAATAAAGACGTTGATGTGAAATGAGCATTATTTTCGTAATATTATGTTAAGATGATACAATTTCCTAACCTTGCCCCTTAACGAGATGATTATAACATTTTTGCTGATAATCAATAAAGAGGTTAATCAACATTATATTAGATATCGTATTTTGGGATTCAACTGCATTAATAAAGTCATTCATCTATGACCAATTCCATGAAAGGTAGTTAAAGTCATTCATATATGACCATTTCCATGAATTATGATGAGACAATTTCCTAACCTTTCCCCTTAACGAGATGATTATAACATTTTTGTTGATAATCAATAAAGAGGATGATGAACATTATATTAGATATCATATTTTGGGATTCAACTGCGTTAAGAAAGTCATTCATCTATGACCATTTACATGAAAGGTAGTTAAAGTCATTCATCATGAAAGGTAGTCGTAACTGACTAATTTCTCATGATTTTTTGAATAGTCCAATTAGCACTCATTGCATTTGGTGATGCTAACAGGGGTGAAGAAGTGGGATTGAAACTAGTGAAATGAATCACATAGTGTCAATCATCACTTCTAGGGCTTGCACCCGGTAACCAAGACTTCGTGGGAGGTCACCCATCCCAGATCGCCTTTAGCTCAAGCGCACTTAACTGTGGAGTTTTCCCCATAATCAAGCCCACTTAGCTTGCTACCCCATTTGCAAAACCTTAGCAAGTATTGTGCCTCATGAACCATTCAAGTAGAGCTCTCTTCACTCGTCTGTATTTAAGTATTGTGGGTCTTTCACAGTGCATTATGTTAGATATGATATTTTGGGATTCAACTGCATTAATAAAATCATTCATCTATGACCATTTCCATCATATGTATTTAAGTATTGTGGGTCTTTCGCAGTGCATTATATTAGATATGATATTTTGGGATTCAACTGTGTTAAGAAATTAATTCATCTATGACCATTTCCATGAAAGGTAGTTGTAACTCACTAATTTCTCATGATTTTTTGAATAGTCCAATTAGCACTCATTGCATTGGGTGATGCTCACAGGGGTGAAGAAGCGGGATTGAAACTAGTGAAATGAATCACATAGCATCAATCATCACTTCTGGGGCTTGTACCTGGTAACTAGGACTTCCCGGGAGGTCACCCATCCCAAATCGCCTCTAGCTTAAGTGTGCTTAACTATGGAGTTTTCCCCACAATCAAGCCCACTTAGTTTGCTACCCCATTTGCAAAACCTTAGCAAGTATTGTGCCTCATGAACCATTCAAGCAGAATTTCATTCACTCATATGTATTTAAGTATTGAGGGTCTTTCGTAGTGCATTATATTAGATGTCATATTTTTGGATTCAATTGCATTAAGAAAGTCATTCATCTATGACCGTTTCCATGAAAGGTAGTCGTAACCAACTAATTTCTCATGATTTTTTAGATTATCCAATTAGCACTCATTGCATCGGGTGATGCTCACGGGGGTGAAGAAGTGGGATTGAAACTAGTGAAATAAATCACATAGCATTAATCATCACTTCCAGGGCTTGCACCCAGTAACCAAGGGGTGAAGAAGTGGGATTGAGACTAGTGAGATGAATCACATAGCGTCAATCATCACTTCCAGGGCTTGCACCCAATAACCAAGACTTCCTGTGAGGTCACCCATCCTAGATCACCTCTAGCTCAAGCACGCTTAACTGTGGAGTTTTCCCCATAATCAAGCCCACTTAGCTTGCTACCCCATTTGCAAAACCTTAGCAAGTATTGTGCCTCATGAACCATTCATATGTATTTAAGTATTGAGGGTTGTATGATATCTAATATAATGCATTGCGAAAGAACCTCAATACTTAAATACATATGAGTGAAGGGAGCTCTACTTGAATGGTTCATGAGGCACAATACTTGCTAAGGTTTTCCAAATGGGGTAGCAAGATAAGTGAGCTTAATTGTGGGGAAAACTCCACAGTTAAGCGCACTTGAGCTAGAGGTGATATAGGATGGGTGACCTCTCGGGAAGTTCTGGTTACCGGGTGCAAGCCCCGGAAGTGATGATTGACGCTATGTGATTCTTTTCACTAGTTTCAATCCCACTTCTTCACCCATGTGAGCATCACCCGATGCAATGAGTGTTAATTGGACTATTCAAAAAATCATGAGAAATTAGTCAGTTACAACTACGTTTCAAGGAAATGGTCATAGATGAATGACTTTCTTAACGCATTTGAATCCCAAAATATGATATCTAATATAATGCATTGCGAAAGACGCTCAATACTTAAATACATACGAGTGAAGGGAGCTCTACTTGAATGGTTCATGAGGCACAATGCTTGCTAAGGTTTTGCAAATGGGGTAGCAAGCTAAGTGGGCTTGATTTGGGGAAAACTCCACAGTTAAGAGAACTTGAGCTAGAGGCGATCTGGGATGGGTGACCTCTCGGGAAGTCCTGGTTACCGGGTGCAAACCCTGGAAGTGATCCTTGATGCTATGTGATTCATTTCACTAGTTTCAATCCCACTTCTTCACCACTATGAGCATCACCCAATGCAATTAGTGCTAACTATTCAAAAATCATGACAAATTAGTTAGTTATGACTACCTTTCATGGAAATGGTCATAGATGAATGACTTGCTTAACACAGTTGAATCCAAAAATATGATATCTAATATAATGCACTACGAAAGACCCTTAATGATTAAATACATATGAGTGAAGGGATCTCAAAATATGATATCTAATATAATGCACTATGAAAGACCCTCAATACTTAAATAGAAACAAGTGAATGGAGCTCTACGTGAATGGTTCATGAGGCACAATACTTGCTAAGGTTTTGCAAATGGGGTAGCAAGCTAAGTGGGCTTGATTGTGGGGAAAATTCCATATTTAAGCGCGCTTGAGCTAGAGGCGATCTGGGATGGGTGACCTCCCGAGAAGTCTTGGTTACTGGGTGCAAGCCTTGGAAGTGATGCTTGATGGTATGTGATTCATTTCACTAGTTTCAATCCCACTTCTTCACCACCGTGAACATCACCCGATGCAATGAGTGCTAATTGGACTATTCAAAAAATCATGAGAAATTAGTCAGTTACGACTACCTTTCATGGAAATGGTCATAGATGAATGACTTTCTTAACACAGTTGAATCCCAAAATATGATATCTAATATAATGCACTGCGAAAGACCTCAATACTTAAATACATATGAGTGAAAGGAGCTCTACTTGAATGGTTCATGAGGCACAATACTTGCTAAGGTTTTGCAAAAGGGGTAGCAAGCTAAGTGGGCTTGATTGTGGCGAAAACTCCACCGTTAAGTGCTGTTGAGCTAGAGGCGATCTGAGATGGGTGACCTCCTGGGAAGTCCTGGTTACTGGGTGCAAGCTCTGGAAGTGTTTATTGACACTATGTGATTCATTTCACTAGTTTCAATCCCACTTCTTCACCCCTGTGATCATCACCCAATGCAATGATTGCTAATTAGACTATCCAAAACATCATGAGAAATTACTCAGTTACGACTACCTTTCATGGAAATGGTCATAGATGAATGACTTTCTTAATGCAGTTGAATCCCAAAATATGATATCTAATATAATGCACTGCGAAAGACCCTCAATACTTAAGAGCATTATATTCTTAATATTATGTTATGATGACACAATTTCGTAACCTTACACCTTAACCAAATGGTTATAACATTTCTGCCGATAATGAATAAAGAGGCCGATGTGGAATGAGTTTTATATTCTTAATATTATGTTAAGATGATACAATTTCCTAATCTTGTACCTTAACCAAACGGTTATAAAAATTATTTTCATAATGAATAAAGAGGTTGACATAACATGAGCATTATATTCTTAATATTATGCTAAGATGTCACAATTCCCTAACCTTGCACCTTAACCAAACAGTTGTAATATTCTTGCTCGTAATCAATAAAGAGTTTAATGTGAAATGAGTATTATATTATTAATCTTATTTTAAGATGACACAATTTCCTAACCTTTCACCTTAATTAAGCAGTTATAAGAATTTTGCTAATAATCAATAAAAAGGCTGATGGGAAATGGGCATTATACTCATAATATTATGTTAAAATGACACAATTTCCTAACCTTGCACTTAAACCAAACAGTTATAACAATTTTGTCGATAATTAATAAAAAAGCTGATATGAAATGACTATTATATTCTTAATACTATGTTAACATGAGACAATTTCCTAACCTTACACCTTAACCAAATGGTTATAACATCTTTGTTAATAATCGCTAATGCTCGTGCATTGTGACAATGTTAATGTGAGTATCACCATTACTAGATTGCAACTTATAACCAATATCAAGGAACAGCTAGCGAAGATAAATGTGGTTTAAATAATTATATAAGAAGAAATATTTAAATAATTATATAAAAAAACAATTTAAACTATATAGAAAAATTATCTCAATTAACATTTTGACAGAGAATCTTATCTCTCCATTAATTATTTTAACCCTAGTTGTCTCCACCTCCTTTTTCTATTCTCCACTACCTTTATATCTTCAACGTTATTTATAATTTTGAATTTTTTTATTTTTATTTTTACATTTTCTTTTTATCTTCTTAATATATATAAAATTTTATTCACAAATTTTATTAATTTAATATATAGTTTTATTAGTTTTAGATGAAGTGAAGGTTTTTTTATTAAGATTTTAATATAAAAAGTGATAGGTATTTTATTAAAACACTTTATGATGTGAAGTTATAGATTGCGCTTTGATACTGATGATATATTGGACATTATGAAGATGTACTCCTACCAAGCTTATAAAAATATATATATCTATAATAACATTTTATGTTAGGCAACATTACTTTATTATATTCAACAATAATTCATCCTAAATTACAAAATTGAGACTATGAAAATTGATTTTAAATTTAGAAAATTTACCTAATTTTACTAATTCTTAATATTCGAACAATAAATATTTAGAAATATTTCGATAAAATAATTCTGATAATTTTCTAATAATTTAATAAAATTTTAGCATTTAAATAAAACAAAATAACTTTATATTTTTAGAAAAAATAAAAATGAACAAATTAAAATACCTATCAATATTATGTCCCAAAATTTTATATGCGAATCCTCGTATGTGATTTGAACTTTGTACATAACCAACGGAAAGAAACTCAAAATTCTTTTACGGAGCTCGGCATAAACAATAGTTTGTGACGACAACCTAATGTGAATCTACCTTTACAAAAGGAAGAGAATGTAATATCCCAAGGATTGTTTATGGATAACATCTGATGAAACATAGTAGTTTTATGTATGATGCGAAGGAAATAGCCTAAGTGGAATGACTACAAAATAGATATTCTACATTCTCATTCAGCGAAGTTTTAATGGCGTCGTGTAAACTCTACAGACTGTATTAACATAAATCTATATTAATATAATGAAATGATTTTTGGTTTCATTTTTTTTTTCGCTTTTTATAATTGCTTTTGTATTCTATTTTTTTTTTTATTTAAAAATTATTTATGGTGATAAAAAACTTTTATGGAATTTGTGTCCAACAACCTTGGTCTAAAGCTAAAATGATGTTTGTAAGCCCAAGCACTATTATGAGTTTTTCAAAAAAATATCTTCCAAATATTTTGGTGAAGATGTCTATAATTTTTTCATTTGTGCAACAATTTTTCAAATGAATAGTCTGATCTCTACATGATATCAAACAAAATGATGCTTTGTGTTGATGTGCTTAGTTTGATCATAAAATTTGGAATGTTTTGACCAACGTGATTGCAAGAAGTTTTCATATCAACAAAAAGAGGAGTATAATTTACTTATTTCTCCTAAAAAAACTCCAATTATTGTCATAAGCCACACAATTTCCTTTACTTCTTCTAAAGTTGTGACATATTCTACCTCTATTATGGAATCTACTGAAACTAACTATTTGTGTGATCTTTAACGGACGATTACTTATCCAAAATCATAAAATAATCTAAAATTAATACTACATTTTCTTTATCCCATTAAAATTTGAATCAAAATATCCAATCAAACTAAAGTCATTCATTTAAAAATATTTAAATCATCCATTTAAAAATATTTAAGTATTTAAGTCATCCATTCAGAAATATCTAAATTCAAAATCTTGAAGATAATCTTGAACTATCTTCAAGTATTTTAGAAATGTTTTTGCATGAGACTAATGTTCTTCATAAGTCTTCCGCACAACCTTAAAAAATCCCCATTAAAAATTTCTGCATAAGTCTTATCCCCATTAAAATTTGAATCAAAATGTCCAAAC
Organism: Pinus taeda; assembly: GCA_000404065.3. Taxonomy (NCBI): domain Eukaryota; kingdom Viridiplantae; phylum Streptophyta; class Pinopsida; order Pinales; family Pinaceae; genus Pinus; species Pinus taeda. The sequence goes on from APFE030414297.1 coordinate 98,974, forward strand.
TCCATACCGACCCGCCATCTTCTTCACTCTTCTGTTCAACCACGTCATAGGCGACTGACTGAAGATTTACTCTAGTTCTCTACCTCTACGTTCGGATGTAATGGCTGGCGGCAATCCATCTGATACAAGCAAGGTCCACGGTCGACGACAGGTTGTTGAGTAGGGACGCGACAGCTCGAAATCAGTTAGACGTGGCCCACATCGCGTTGTCGAGTAATTGAAGAGAATACAGAATGCCTAATTGACAGTAATTGTGGTCGTGGCACTGCCTATATATCACATCGAACCCTCCATTCATAACTCCCTGCCTTCTCTTCTATTCTCTATGTAAGTATTTTATTCTTCCTGGGCAACGTGCTGTTTTAATTTTTCAGATCTATATTGTAGTCTTTCTGTTTCTAGAGGAATTTGCATTATCATTTGTCAGCAACAACCAGCGCATAAGATGGAACGATTCAGTGCAGTTTTCTGCTTTGTTATTGTTTTGGGATTGATGAGCTTAGCCTCTTCCGCACCAGCACCGTCGCCAAAGGCAGGAAGAGCCAAGGCGTCGCCAGTTCAATCTCCCACGGCGGCGTCGCCCGCTTCTGCACCTACTCCTACTGCCCCAACTGTTCCTTCTACTGCTCCTGCTCCTCCTAAGGTCGCCACTCCAGCATCCTCAGCCACCTCTCCCTCGGCTCAAACTCCAGCATCTAGTCCCTCACCTCAAGGCCCATCAACCGCTTCACCAAAAAGCACCAACAGCGGGGTTGTCACTACCCCTAGTCTGAAAAAGATGGCTATATTTGGAACCGCATTGCTTGGAGGAGCCTTCTTCATCCATTAATCTGTATCATGGGTCGCTCTCTTTATATTAGATTAAATGATTATTTCTTTCTTCTTTTTCCTTTCTATGATTCCAATCTTGGTTTGGCTAGACAGAGTAGGTGGCGACTCTATTCACTGGGAATAGATGGCCACTGTATTCACTCGATATGTTTTTTAACTCTATAATTAATTAGACTGGATATTTTTTATATTTTTATTGTAAATTAATTTTATTTAAGTATTTTATTTTATTTTTGGTTAATGATTCTTATCAGGTTTTTCAATTTGAGTATGATAAATTTACTATTTAGAATTTTTTCAAAATTTTTATTTTTAATCCAATAAATAAAGAGGCTTGTATCTAATAATATATTAATTAAAGAGAGACTTTTAATCTAATAAGTCTCTTTATTTAATCTAATACATTTTTAGTTAATGAAGAAAATAAAGAGATTGATGTGAAAATGATTATATTATTTAATATTATGTAGACTGGAAAATATTGTATAATTAATTTATTTAAGTATTTTATTTTTATTTTTGGTTATGATTCTATTCAGAGTTTTCAATGGGAAAATTTTACTATCTTTTTTTTCAAAATAAATAATCCAATAAATAAAGGGCTTTTAATCTAATATATATCCAATAAATAAAGAGGCTTTTAATCTAATAAATTTTTAGTTAATGAAGAAAATAAAAAGATTGATGTGAAATGAGCATTATATTTTTAATATTATGTTAAGATGTCACAATTTTCTAACCTTGTACTTTAATGAAAGGGTTATAATATTTTTGCTGATAATCAATAAAGAGGCTGATATGAAATGAGCATTATATTTTTAATATTATATTAAGATCATATAATTTCAGGTTGATGTGAAATGGGCATTATATTTTTAATATTATGTTAAGATGACACAATTCCTTAACCTTGCAGCTTTGGTTTGGTTATAACATTTTTGTTGAAAATCAATAAAGAGGTTGATGTGAAATGAGCATTATATTTTTAATATTATGTTAAAATGACACAATTTCTTAATTTTAATCTTGCACCTTAACCAAACAATTATAACATTTTTGTCGATAATCAATATAGAGGTTGATGTGAAATGAGTATTATATTTTTAATATTATGTTAAGAAGACACAATTTCCTAACCTTGCACCTTAACCAAACAATTATAACATCTTTGCTCATAATTAATAAAAACACTGATGTGAAATGAGCATTATATTCTTAATATTATATTAAGATGACACAATTTCCTAACCTTATTCTTTAACCAAAAAATTTATAACATTTCAGCCCATAATCAATAAATTGGCGGATGTGAAATGAGCATTATTTTCTTAATATCATGTTAAAATGACACGGTTTCCTAACCTTGCAACTTAACCAAATAGTTATAACATTTTTGCTTATAATCACGCTCGTGAATAGTGACAATATTAATGTGAGCATCACCATACCCATATCAAGGAATAGCGAGTGAAGATAAATGTTGTTTAAATAATTATATAAAAAAAATTATTTTAATTATAAAAATTATAATGTTATTTAAATAATTATATAAAATCACTACTTAAATTATATAGAAAAAAATTATCTCAATTAAAATTTTCCTAGAGAATCTAATCTTTCCCCTTATATTAGTTGAGCCCTAGTCATCCACCTTCGAATGGCGTTGTGTAAACATTTGGGGAGTCATGCAAGACGATAAAAGGATTTAGCTTTATTTTTAAAACCTTTTAACCCTCGTTCCAAAAGACTAAATTGATTGTGGAAGAATAATCAAGGAAATAACAAGCTTTAGAGAGCATAGCAAATTTTCATATCCTTTGCTTTCGATCAAGAATCTATGAATCTGTTGGAATTGTATCGAACTAAAATTTATGAGAGATTAAAAGCAGTAGTTTATAACGCGACTTTTTGAAAGTTTTTCCGGCGGATTTTTCCGGTCAAAATCCGGCAGCAATTCATTGGAATCCCAAGTTTGATAGCTAGTTTCTGCACAATCAATGGCTCCCAGGGGTTTTTGAGGGTGCTGAATCCAAATATGCAGTTAAAAACCCATTTTAACTACTAAAAATCAAGATTTAACCTCATTTCTTCACCGGAATCTCCAAAAAATTGCATTATAGACAACTCCAAATTAAAATGTCACCAAAGAGGATGGAAGGTTGATTATTTTAGATCAAGCTAAATTTTATGAGCGGGTGAAATGGGACTAAGATAGGTTTTACATCTTTTCCAACGTCTTTAAAGGAATTATGAATTATGCGACGTGCTTTCTATTATTTTTTTTAATTACAATTTTTTGAGTGGCATCTAATACCAATATTTAAATTAAGATTGTATGATTTTAACGTAAACATATTGTATGATTTTTTTTTAAAATATTGCCTATTGAATTTTAAGAAAGATGAAGTGGTATGAGTGTGTTATATAAAATTTAATAACAAAATTAAATTAAAATTTAGAAACTTAACTTTGAACTATTGTATTGAAATCCATATTAATGAAATGATACTTGGTTTTATTTTTGAGAGTTTTATTCACTTTTCATGATTGTTTTTGCATTCATATTTTTCCTATTATTTAAAAATTATTTATGGTGATAAAAAATCTTTAAGGAGTCCATGTTAAACAACTTTTGTTCAAGTTAAAAAGGTGTTTGTGAGCTTAAGTGCTATTATAAGTTAAAATATATATATATATATATATATTTTCTAAGTGTTTTGGTGAAGATGTCTACACTTTTTTCATTTGTGGAACAATGTCTCAAATGAATAGTCTTGATCTCTACATGATATCAACCAAATCATGCTTTGTGTTGATGTGCTTAGTTTGATCATGAAATTTGGAATTTTTTACCGACTTGATTCCAAGAAGTCTTCATATCAACAAAAAGAGGAGTATAATTTACATATTTCTCCTAAAAATCTCCAATTATTGTCATAAGCCACACAATTTCCTTTACTCCTACAATTGTGATATATTCTACCTCTATTGTGGAATCTATTGTAACTAACTATTTGTGTGACCTTTAAGGGAAAACTCCTGATCCAAACCCATACGATAATCTGGAGTTGATACTACATTTTATTTATCCCCATTAAAATTTGAATTAAAATATCCAATCGAGCTAAAATCATCCATTTAGGAATATTTAAGTCCAAAGTCTTGAGTTATCTTCAAGTATTTTAGAAATGCTTTTGCATAAACTAATGTTCTTCATAAGTATTCTTCGTAAACCTAAAGAAATCGCAAAAATAAATGAGATATGTTGTCTACTAGTGGTGTTGACGGCATTGGACCCACCAATATTTAGGGGATGTCCCCAATATGAAGTCCCAACTAGATCTCAAACCATTTGGAGCAAGAGTCCCAGCAGTGGGTAGCAGTGATATGCCTTGACCGCGGTAATGCACAAAGGTAAGTATGATAACTTTGGGTGAGAGCAAGTGTGTGACTCTGTGGAGAGCCTAGTGTGACGAATGAAGGTTCTAACAAACGGAGGAGAGAAGGAAGTGCGCCCCTTAGACCCAATTCTTGAGAATGTCTCTAGTGTTCACATAACTATGGCTGGCATAGAAGAGTGAATCCATGCACATCATCGGCTCAGGAAAGTGATACATTTTCTAAAGGTTTTGTGCCCTAAAGGTAGCAAGCTCCCTCCCACTAGAACTGCTCAATTTCATGGTATGTTCATTCATGTGAGACAATAAAGTTAATGATGTCAACACGTGAGAAGGTGAGGTACCTGCATGTAACCTTGTATAATATTTACCTTTCAATAGTAAGATAAACTTGTCGGTCCTATAAGTCATCCTTTATGTTCTCGGAGAAATTATCTTTGATTTGCTTCCATGTCAGTGTTGTACCCTTCTCAATAAACAACTGAGTATCTACATAAACTGGCAAATGTTAGTGTTGTTGCCTCTTCCGTGGAAGCCTAGAATTTCTTTACCAGTTGTTCATTATCGATTGTCAGGTAATTAACATTTGAGCGTGTTGCTCCTACATAGGGCAAGATGGCTTCGACAAGGGAAGTTGGATGATTCTTGGTGTTTGACATTATCACCCTTTCCTTGATGAATGTAGGTGATGTGTGATCATTCAGAAAGTTATTTCACCATGCCTATACAATCCTCTTCTGCAACTCATCAAATGATAGATTGTACACATCCATGACTGATCATCATCAAGGAGAAAAATATCTCCTTGCTCGCACGGGAATGGTTCTAAGACTGGAAGTGGTAGAGACTGAGAGATGACCTTTGGTGCTCTCCGCATAAGGTCAGTGTCTTCATTATGTGGCTCCTGTTCCAACTCCATGTTTGTAACTTCAATCAGTTGCTCAATCTATTGAGAAAGCTCCTGATCCTATATTTTTTCACCCTCTTGCTCACCTGCTGGGTGTTCTAAATCACCAACCTATATGGATGTTGTTTTCTCTGTCATTGTGCATTTTCTTTATTCTTCTTCCTGCTTTTGCTTCTATTCTCTTCATCTCCTCCTCAACTCATGATCTTCCTTTAGCTTCTTCTCCATCTCCTGCAGCTTTAATTCTGATTCATGCAAACTCTACTTTCCTCTCTTCCTTCTCCCTGCTCTCTTTATTCACTGATCACTCTTCGCTCCTCTGCCAAAGTTTCCTTCTCCAAGATAAGATTTTCCTTCATCTTTCAACTTTTCTCTCCCTTTGGGTCCTCAACAACCTTCCACTTTCCCTTTTCCTTCACCAAATTGCCTCCTTCTGGTGTTGTTGTTGTTTCTTTCGAAGCTGCTATTGTTTGCAGAGTAGTGTTCCAAGCTATTGTTATACTGGCTGAATCACGAAATTTGGAGGCATTGTAACATTTCCTCCAAGGGTCCTTCTCTGGCCAATGGCATGCCTCATGGATCCATGGAAAATACACTCTCATGCAATGGTTGTTGCAAATACTGTGGAGATCATACGGATTAAAGTATTTAGTGTCGAACTCAAACTTTACTATGTCTTTAGCTTCAACATCTACATATTTCAATCTCATAATCTCGTATAATCTGATCTGCAAAGGAACAACCGGCCATGGCGCTTTCTTCTTTTGATGCAATCCTATTGATAACCCTCTAGCGAGGTGATATGAAACATATTGCATGATCATCTTGTCAGTGACATACCTTGGTATAACATGTAGAGGCTTCTCTCCATTGAACACTCTGATGAAGGTGCCACCTGGTGAGGCATACGAATCTGCAATGTTTACTATTTCCTCCATTGCTTCTCAAGACATGCAAGGTGGATCCTTCTCAAACATAAGCTTGTACAACAGGATGATAAAATGGCCAGTTAGCCTTTCTCGATAGATGCAGTCAGAAATTAACTTTCAATAGATGTTGATGGCACTCTCTTTTAGTATCCATGTCAAAATTATGCCAGGGAACTACTGCTAGGCACAAATTCCATGCTATAAGTATGTGGGCATGTAAAAACTCTCTTGATCATTCTTGGGTAGATTCTGAGCATTAGCCACATGGATCTTCAACTAATGAGTGAACAAATATGACAAGTTGAATGGCTTCCCATCACTCACTAAATAGTCCAGCAAGACTACCCACCCTTTAGGAAAGGTTTATGTTTTCTCTTAACCATATATTCTACAGGATAATATGATCAAGAATTGATAAGCCTTCTTGAGGGACTTTTTCTTGTAAACATTGGTAGGTGTTTGTCTAAAATTTGGTGACTCTTTCACCTAGCACTTGATAATGTCTCTAGTGTTCAGATAGTTATGGGTGTCATAGAAGAGTGAGTCCATACACTTCGCTGACTCAGGCAAGTGATAAATCTGCTGAAAATTATATGCCCTGAAGGTGGCAATCTCTCTCTTACTGACACTGCTCAATGTCATAGTCTGTTCATCTATGTGTGATACAATCTAGTTGAAGATGTCCACACATGGGAAGCTGGGGTATGTACATGTAGCCTTGTGTAAGCTTGACTGCTAGATACTAAAATAAACCTATCATTCCTCTAAGTCTTCCTTGAAGTTCTCAGTGAAAGTATCTTTGATTTGATACCATTTTAGTGGTGTACGCTTCTCAATAAAAATTGAGTATCTACATAAACTAGAAAATTCAGTGATATCTTCTCAATTGCTTCCCCAACACTGCTCTCGACAGTTTCCTTTGATGCAACTCTCTTAGATTCCATGTTAACAGTAATTGCTAGAGAGTTTCTCAACAATTGTTGTACTTGTGGGACAAGAGGACACTCGTGGCAAGAAAATTTCAGCTTAAAAACCAAATAAATTTAAAGACAAGATCAAGCAACAAGTCAGGCTCGTGATGGGAAAGATTACACAATTCTGGCTGATAGAGGTCACTAGCTGGCTATGGGAACTACACATTGCACAGTCCCAATGGTCAGCAAGGAAGCTTGATGACTGTAACTGCGTAATGAGTAGTTCAATCTGGCCCAAGGTTGGGAGAGACTGTGCATTGTGCAGTCTCAGTGGCCAAGCTAGGTGGTTGGCTCCTAAAACTGTGCAACACATAGTTTCAACCAGCCCATGAAAAGCTCTATGCAATTCTAGAAGCCAGGGAAGAGGCCTTGAGCTCCCAGATTATGCAGTGCATGTAGTGAAGTGTAAGATTCAGGCAAGGGGACCTAGATTTGCCCACGGGGAGTGTGAAAACAAGCGTATCTAAAGGATGATGTGATGTTGAGTGCAGATCTGACTAAGTGTTAATACATGGATGTCAAACAAGTGTAGAATCAATTAAACTGAAGGAAAATGAAACATGCAAAGAGAGTCACCGCAACAGCGACCGTTGGTGCAAAAACAGGGTAACTAATGCAGCACTTGGGAAAGACGATTTAAAATTTGAAATAACACTTATACAAGCTAAAACAAGTTAAAACATTAGTATTCATTCAAATAAACAAGTAAAACAACACTCTCACAAACTAAACAACAAAAAGCAATAGAAAAAGTGGCAAAAAGATTATAAAAGCAAAACTTACCTGGAAAAGCGACGACGATCGCACCAAAGGTTCCTTGATCTCCTTGGGAATGCTATAGCTCTAATATTGAGTTTGAAAATGAGCTCTAGTAGCATTGATTAAATAAATTTGGTCAAGTTAGTGTTTATGACATGCATGCCTAAAATCAAGCAAAATGTGACACTTGGCAAAAGTTTCTAAAAATAACGCAAGTGCCAACTTCATGTTACTAAAAATGGATCCCTATTTTTTAGGGATGCTTTTTATTTCTATTTTCTTGTTTTGGGAAAAAATACCATGTATTGCTTAGAAAGATTACATAATTCTGGGAAGGACTGGACAACTCTTTGTCTCATTCATTGCACAATTTATGAGCACATTGGGTTCTATGCAATTTCTGGGTTGAGTGGCTCTAGGTTGCCTCTCATGTCTACACAATTTCCTAGCTCAAGGCTGGCTTCCATTCAGTATTGTTCATTTCATGAGCTCAAGGTTGACTAGTAGTCAGGACTATGCAATCCACAAAAACAAGGTGAGTTTCCCTCAAGGATTGTGCAGTTCTCTAAGGCAAGGCTAGAACTGTCAAGGGACCAAGTCAAGAGATCGGCTTGTGGGTTAGAAAATGAACTAAGTAATAAAATACAAGGAAATATGAAAAAAAGGGCTCAATTGAAGCACAAGTACCTGGAATAGTGCAAGATGAGTTGTTGTGGTTTAGAAGAGAGGCTCCAAAATTGAAGAATAGGCAAATTTTTGGAGGGTGGATGTAGCCGCTACAACAAGTGGTACGGTAGATAATACTTCCCACAAGATATTTATATTTGGTTACATTATCAAATTCATTTCCTTCATTTTATGTGCACTTCAAATTCTATTTCATTGGAGTAGAAAGAGGGCTACCTTGAACCATGTCAAACCTATTAAAAAATAATCCAATGTAATTTTTTTGGGAGATGAATATATATTTTGGATGTTAAGTCAATTGAATGACCAAGTAATTGTGAAGGTATCCCAAATCTATCATCTCAAATCCCCCTTTTCACTCTTTCTTTATGGACACCTTATAGTTTTGATTGTTCCTTGTTATCAACTAATCATCTATATATGCTACAATATATAAACAATGTTTTTTCCGAATTTATTAATAGACATCGTTGCATCATCAAGATTAAAGTGATTGAAATTCAATTTCAAAAGATGCTCAATTTACTTTTTATACAAGATTCACAATGTTTTTTTCATTCCATATAAGTATTTGATGAGTTTAGATACTTTCTATTCTTGTCCCTTCACAACAAAATGTTTTAGCTAATACATCAAGATATTATCTTCAAGTTTCCATTCAGGAAAGTAGTTTTCACATCCATTTGATGAAATTTTCATCCATTAAGTGATGATAAGGAAAATAGTGTATGAATGGTGTCCCATTTATGGAGGGGGGGTCTCCTCATAACTAATTCCTTATATTTATGCAAATACATTTTCCACAAGCATTTGTTTCTACTTTTCAAGTTAGCCATATGGTTTGCATTAGTTCTTGTAGACCCACTTGTAGTTGGTTTGGTTCTAAATAGAGGTTCCGCCAACTTTGATCTCCCATTCTTGATTAGAGCATCATACTCCTACATTACTTCTTCCACTGATTATGAGAAGTATCATTTTCAAAGGAATTTGGTTCAAAGTTAGTGTGTATAAATTCAATTAACAATCATATGAAACATCCATAACATCTACATCACCTGAATTATAATTATAGAAATCACATTTATCTTTTTTGGTAGAACTTATGGTTCCTATATTAATAACCTTATTAGGATGAACACATTTCATTATTTTGATTATCCACTTTGGTTGGCCTTTCTAAGATGGTATAGGTTGCTCTATTAGTTGAGATGACATTATATTGAGATTCATCATTTTAATTACCTTAATCACACCATTCATTATTTAATGAAGTCAATGGAGTTTCATGAGAGGGATATGATGCCTCAAAGGGATATTTTAGAGATGGATCCAATATAGGGATACCAATCTTTAAGACAGGTGAACATATTGAGACAATAAATATATTGCTTAATATTTTGTCATTCTTGGAAGATTCAAGAATAATACATCACTAGAAAGAATAACCTTCTTATTTACCTCATCTTAAAGATAATATGCCTTGGCGATATTGGAATACCACAAGAATATGCACTTCTATCTCTTTGCATTAAGTTTTTTGACTTTTCGCCTTAGCAATCAAGGCATATCTTGTGATATTGAATATCCTAAAATGTCCCACTGAAATCAATATAACCGTACCATGCTTTATAAGGAGTTTTATTTCGAAGGGAATGAGATGGGCACCTATTTTCACATATAATACACATAAAACCACATCATCCCTAAACCTGAACTTTGAAATTTTGAAAAAAAAACATCATGGAACTAACCATATTAAAGATATTCACGTTCATTCTTTTAGCTACACTACTTTGTTGATGATTGTATGGAAGAGTGGTATGGTGTCAAATCTCATGTTGGAAAATATAGGTTTCAAAATCATTAGATATATATTCTCCTCCATTATTAGTAGGAACGGAGTCAATATATGATTGTGTTTTATTTTGAGTCCATATATTAAAATATCTAAGTGATTCACAAGCTTGAGATTTATCTTTCAATATGTATACCCAATAGATCTTGATGTAACCATCAATAAACAACATAATAAATATATCCATATTACTAAGTGAAATAAGCTAGGGACCACACAAATCATAATGTGTTAGACCAAGTTTTGTATATGCTCTTAATGTTGAATCATGGAAGGGTTGTTTGTTATGCTTTCAAACAATGCAATCATTGTGTTGCTTTAGTTTCCTATAAATAGTAGTAAAAACAAAACACCATTCCTCTTTAGTAAATTAAGGTTTCTATGATTAATATGTACAAATATAATGTGAAATAAAAGATTAGATGGAAATGTACCTTCATTGTTATTAGAGAGATTTGCAAAAGTCTATGAATGAGAAGATGCCCCTTTCTTTTAACAATCTTTCATCATCCACTCTAGTCATAACAACCATGTTGTTGAAGTCCTTCCCTATTTATTTATTGCCAATAAACATATGAATGGAGTTGTAACATCCCGAGTTAAAAACTCATGTAAAATATATAAACACCATAGGTAATGGGAAACGTATTCCATGCTGAATGTTGGGCAGGACATACTAGTGGGTGATGATTCGGTTTATTATGGCTATGGAAATTGGCAAAGGCAATGGCTATGGATTTGGAAAAGAAAAATGGTTTTTTCTGCACATTTATATATGAAAATAATCGAAATTAGGAGAAAAGGAAGGTGAAAGGTCACAGGTTGCATGTGAGAGGAAATTGAAGGAAAATGATGGAAAATGAAGAAAATAGAGGCCTCAATAATAAAAAGGCTTCTGAGGATGAGTGGGCAAGCTTGGTTAGTTCAATTTTAGAGATCTCTCATTATTCTATGTCTCTCTCTCACTCTTGGGCACTTAGATTTTTCTTATAGCATTTGGCATTGGAGCAAGAAAGGTAAAGAAGGAAAGAGGAAGTAAAGATCAAGGAGGGAAAGGAAGGATCAAGTAGCTACAACAAGATTCTTTGTAGGTATCGATTTGCATGCATGGAATTGCATGTGGTTATTTTCTATCATGGCATGGGCTTTTCTAGGTGTAATAGTGTTTTCATTCTAGCATTTCCATTTCTGGATAGGCATGGTGCGATGGGGTTCTTATGTTTTGGTTGAGATGATTGCCAGATGGATTTGAAGCTGAGTGAGGTGGATCTCTGAATGATAGAGAACATGAACTAGTGGTCCATGAACTAGACTTTAGATCATGGTAAATCCATTAGCCTAGTGACCCTAAGCTAGACTATGGGTTTTGGTAAAGCCAGGACTTTGTTGCCTTGGCAGGCCTAGGAATCCTTGCCTGTGAATGATAGGATATACGTTAAAACCAAGAGGTGGTTTTCTATCTATTGGGCCTAGTAATCCTGGGTTTGGGATATGTGGTAAATCCTAGAGAGTGGGTCTCGATTTAGGGCCTAGTGATTTGGGTTTGGATTGTCGTAACATCTTAGAGACTAGGAGGCAGGAAAATTCCTCCCATGTAGGTGGAGAAATTTGGTTGCATCCATGCATTTTTTACTAAGTGATCATGTGGAGATCATGATAAATCATGTTATGACGTGTTCATTGTGTTGGCCTAGTGATCTAGGATGGATTATGGTAAAATTTTGGTTTCTGTTGATGAGGGTGAGGTGGTTTATCCTTGGTATGCCCTCGTTGGTTTTTTTCTTTGATTCCCACATTCATGCTTGGAATATGGCGTAGGGGAGAATGGATGAAGAGAGATTTGGCTTAGCGATTTTATGGTCATGTGGAACATCGAAGTCCCATTGGAGGTTTGTTCTTTGAATCATTAATGAAAGGTTATTTCTCCTTGTATTTCTATGATAATTTCGATGGATTATATTTGGTTTATATGGATGTACTTTCATGAGTATTTCTGTTGTTATTATGCTGGTTATATGTGTGTTTTATGAAAACAACTATGTATGGATCTCAGCATGGCTCTCGACATGTTTTTCTTGTAAATGAATGGATAATGTATCTATGGCATAATAGATGGCAACGAAGAAAATGGCATGAGGTAACAATGGTTCTTAGTGATTCTTAGATCAATAAAAGATCCCTATGTTTAATTATGTTTGTTACACCTATAGATTACATGCTTACGAGATGTTTGAAAAAATGCTCATCATGGCTAGTAGGGATCTAATTAAGGTCTTGTTTAACTTATTGATTTTGCATCATTGTTTCCTTGTTCTTTTACTTCTCCTAAGTTATCATTCCATTCTAGGAAGTGACTTGGGCTCTGGGAATGAGTAAATGGCTCAAATCCTGGGGTCATTGGCATAACGCTAGAAAATTGGGTCTCTGGATATTGGCGGACAAGCCTGTGACAACGACTTTGGGTTTTTGGATGTTGTCATGCCTATAGCATCAGAGCGATTGAGACTTAAGATGTCCAAAACATCAGTGGGACCAAGGGACATTATGTTTGAGTGGATGACATGTCTCCTGAGGTTTCTTTTATTGAACTAGATAGGTTGGGTGGTGTGTTTCATCGATTCCACTTCCTTAAGGTCACATAGGAGGTCAAATACAATCATAGAAGCCTCTCATCACATGCTTACCCCGATTAGTTCGTTACTTGGGTAGATGTGTGAGGAGCATGTTACAAAGTGGTATCAGAGCGTGGTTGCACTCTCCTTGGGTTAAGGTGCTTGGTCATTCATGCATGTCATTTGCATGTGTGTCTCTTACACTTGCATTCCATGTGCTTGTTGAATTGCAACACGTTGATCATGATTGTAGTAAGGTTGTCATGTGGGACTTGATGTTGATTTTATGGAATGCATCGTCATGAGTATATCACTGGTTAAATATTGTTATATGTCACTTACATGTTGTTATATGTTGCTTCATTACATCCTTGTATGGTAGGTTACATTCTTGTATGTTTTATTACATGTATTAGTTTTGTAGGTTGGTTACAAGAATTGATCGCTTATGCTCAACTACATGTGTTCATGTGTATGTGTAGTTGATTAGGTATTTCTTATGCATGTTGTATGTTTCATGTGGAAATCTGTATGATAGAGTAATGGTAGTTTTCATGTATGAGGTCATGGTTTGTGAAGTTGATATGGTTATCAATTGATGACTGGACTCTAGCTAGAATGATGTGAATATTGTTTGGTGCTCATGTGTTATATCTCTATATGCATTTGTCATGTATGTATGGTCTTGGTTATAGTTATGCATGTATACTAGGTAAAGCATGCCTTTTGAAGTCATTGTATGAAATTTAGGTCATCATGATGCTATTGGTCATTATGATGCTAATGTGTTGGCTGAGATAGAGTAGGAAATGCATATCATCATAATGAGGTTGAATCATTGGACTTTTGGGTAAGAGAAAATCGTCATACAGGTATTATATGTTTGGCATGTAGGTATGTAACTCAAGGATTTTTATTTGCATTAGGTTTACATACATTAGGTTTATGTACATTTCTTTTGATGTTATGGTTACATTCATGATAGATGTTAGTTGATTAGTGTAATTATATGCACATGTGTTGGATAGTTAAGAATGATAGTAACCTGTTGTTGTTTTATATTAGATAACATGATCATTATGTTATATGTTGTAGAAGAACATGATAGGCTAAATTGTTCTTGTTATATGCTAGTAACTTGATGATTAGGGTTATTGCATTAAGATATGATGTTATGTATCATGCTAAGTTGGATTGGCCTATGCGGATGATTATGGTTACGATAATCAGGTATGAGCCAACATATTTGTGAAATGGTGTTGTACTAATCTAGATTGGTTGTACATATGTGATTGTTATGCACGAATGTTAAATTCTTATGCGTTTATGATGCAAACATGTTAGTTAGTTAGCGTTATGAATATCGTGATCTTATTTATGTTTGAGTTGACATGTTGTAAAGCTATATCTTGCTATCTAGATTGATGCTGCAGACACGATTACCTCCCCTGGGATACATTAAGGTATGATTTTTCTTATGTCATATACTTGGTACTTGATTGTTTGATTATGTCATCTATTTGGCATTTGAGTGTTTGGTGTCTATTATGATGCCTAGTTGATTTATTTAACATGGTAAGTTTGCAAGTTGTTTGAATGTTTGATGCTTTTCATAATATGAGTATGTGTTCAAATGATCTTGTTCTAAGATGATTATACTAACACATTTGGGTTGAGACAATTGATATGTACTTGAATGTAGTTGACAATTTTAGCATTATGTCTAATGATTATGAGTTGACTATAGATTATGACATAATTGTTTGTAAAAGTTGATTTCAAATTGACAGATATGATTGTCTTGATATTTGGAACATGTGTTCGACATGTGTGAGAAGTTGTAGGGAACATGCTTGGTATAAGCATGACATGGTAATAGTTGATGTGTTTATATAACTAACAATTGGGTGATGTAATAGTGCATAGTAACACTCAATTTCAGCAAAAAAATGGTAAAAGAATGGAATTGGACAAGAACTCCATTAGCTATGTTTGGAAATCCTAATACCAAACGAATGAGTACTTTACATACATCAAGTCTTCTTGACCTTAATATTGTCTGACATTATGTGGGTATGTGCTAGATTCATGAACATGTACTTGATATATATGTTAGCTAGTCTCCATTACAGGTGTATTTTTCAAGGCATTGTAGTTCCATGAGAAATGGCATGAATGTGTTCACTCGCAAGGCAACATGCTTGGCACAACAAGGTAAGGTAACCAGTTTATTGTTTTGCTTAATTATGCACTGATAGTTATGTGTTTATGGCAGTATAATGTAGAGAGTTGCATGGAAAGAAATATTGCAATGAAATCATGAAGAAGGCTCAGGTTGAGCTTTCCCTGTAAACCATGGAAATTGAGTCATGGTTTCTATTGCTAGTCTTGTGCTTTTGCTATTTTATGATCGTTGTGCTTGATGTGAAATTTTGAGTATGTCTAGTGCATATATATGCGAATTTATTGCAGTGTTGTGTTGGTATTTGTTTTCATGGTTTTCTTCTTGGTTGTTTCTTGGTATTTCCTTTTATGTTTTGAGTCATGGGAATTGGTTGGGAAAGGAGGAAGTTAATGGAGCTCTCGGAGAGCTATGTGGTACCCAACAGATGATGTAAAACTTAGATACAACTCTATGCATGAGTAGGTGTAGCGAAAGGTAAGACTATGACAGTTGGTTGGATTTGTTGGTCCATAGTGGTAAATGGATGGGCAAAGTATAGACATGTGACAGGTAACTAGAATAGGTAAATTAAATGGATCTGAGATATCAGATGCCTTGGCTATGTTGGGAATGATTGTTCTCAATATTGTGCATGTTGTGCACGAATAAGGAAGTTATTTTAACCTAGCCCTTATGTTATCTAGTAATTACGTTCTGGTCATGATTATGCTAATGAATATATAGGTATATATGTATATCATTTTTTGATAGGAACATGATTGTTTTATGATAATTTTTATGCATATATATGCATGTATGTATGTATCTATGTCATTGTCTGATAGGATCATCAGGAATTGTCCTTGTGGAGGAATGACTTCTCACATAGGAAAATGGCATGAAGAGGTTCTTGGCCTTATGAGGAATCAATTTATGAGAGAAGTAATGAAAAGTATACAAGGTCATGGTTGTGAGTTGATATTATGTGATTATATTATGGTTATATTATGGATAGGCTATACCGAGGGATACATGAGGAAAATGAAAGCAGTGTGATCTATGACACGCTAGGATAAGCATGGATAAGAAACTGGAAGCAAGGTTTCATGGTAAGGACAATGTGGTTTTGGATGTGCGGTGCTACTGATATGCATATGTTGTATATGTTTTACATGTTTCATCTATGATGTGTGCACATGTAGTGTTGTGTATATATAGTGTGTGTACATGTTCTTTATGTAGTGTTATGTACATGATGATACATATAGTGTTGTGTGAATATTGCATATGGTGTTTTGCACATGATTGGATATGCATTGTTGTGTACATATGATGTTCTGTACATGTTGGATATGTAATTCTATGTACAGGTAGTGTTGTGTGCATGTGGTGTTGTGTACATGTTGTACAAGTGGCGCTGTGTGCAGGTGTTGTGTAAATGTCATGCATGTGGTGTTGTGTACATGTGGTGTCTTGTACTTTTAATGTGTGTGGTACTATGTACATATGGTATTGTGTACATGTTGTACAATGGTGCAGTGTACATGTGGCGTTGTGTACACGTTGTGCAGGTGGTGTCATGTACATGTGATGTTGTGCACACGTTGTGCAGGTGGTTGCAGTACTTTGTACATGTGGTACATATGGGATTGTTGTAGATGCATGTATTTCATGGTGTTGTATGATATGTGTAGTTGTATGTGTGTGATGTACACTATGTTTATGTGCACATGGTTGAGGAGAAGGAATGAGGAGCTTGTCAGGTGTGGCAACTGATCCGAAGTGCGTATAGAATAAAGAAAAAGGTAGAAGATAAGGATTGATGGAAGGATAAATATCAACATTTTATTTCAGTTTTATTATGCCTGTTGTTTATGACTATGGTATATGATGATTATATGTGATCTACGATTCTCTTTTATGATGGTTACATGTGATATATGATGTTGATCTATCATGGTTGTGTTTTGAGCTAATCATATGTGATATGTTCTTAGATGATGTTTTGATCAAACAGATAGTTTCATATGTGGTGACAAGAAGAAAACAAGATTGCAAATGTACCTTATTGACGAGCTACCAATGAGGTATGATTTGAAGTTATTTCAATTTATTTTGAATCTAATGGAAATTATGTTCTTGGAACAAGAATGCATGAACATGCCCGGTTCGATGGTTGAAATCGACTACAAGAATTGGCAGTAGCAGCGAAATAAATTTTAACATGCAACAGTATGCTAGTAGACCTCTTCAGGAGAAGGGCCATTGTGGGGCACAGGTACCCAATAGTGTCCATTGATTTCCATGTGCATTCCATGACTAGTATGATGGTTTTAAGGTAGGTATATGCCTTGGTTGTTTTACCTTCCAACGTGAGGAAGCCTTGCCAAGGGATGGATTGCATTAGATAGGGGTTGTCAGGGATCTTGGAAGGTGAGTGACTACATTGAAGGGGATAACCAGATTTCCCAAGGGACTATGTAGCAGTGAAGGGAAGGTCACAGATATGTTATTTTTGGTCATTCACATTTCCTGATGGAATTAGGTGCACATTAGGAGTGCACCCTCGAACAATGAGTTGGTAACTATTCACTGAGAGGAAAAGTGGCATTGGATTGTCGTGCTGGACATTGGATGCAGTTTGACTTTGACAGTGGATTCTAGACTTCCTAAGAAGGAGGTGAATCTTTTTATTACTTTGAGGGTAGAGGTGTGAGCCTCTGTATTCCCTTTTTGATTGATATGGGCATCATATTTGCTTATTTGTTGGTTTATCATTTGTGCATATGTGTATATGTGGTTATGTAAAAACCATATTGAGTTGTTTTATAAAGCTCTAGTAAACAATATGTTTGTCATGTTTTATTAGATGGTCATTGTAAATACTGCAACAAGCTATGTTATAAAGGTCCATGGGAAGTATGTTTTTCCAGTAGTGTTTTTGGTTATAGGTGTCATTGAACACTAAGGATAGTTTTCCTCCAAGGGGGAGGATTCTGTAATAGCCCTGTTTAAAAATTCATTTAAAATATATAAACACCGTGGATGATAAGACACATATTCCAATATGAATATTGGGAAGGAAATCCTAGTGGGTGTTGATTCAGTTTATTATGGCTAAGGAAATTGGAAAAGAAAATGACTAAGGCTTTGGAAATGCAAAATGGCATTTCTGGCACATTTATTTATGAAAATAGTGGAAATTAGGAGAAAAGGAAGGTGAAAGGTCATAGTTTACCTATGAGGAGGAAATTACAGGAAAATGAAGAAAATAGAGGCCTCATTAATAAAAATCCTTATGAGGATTATTGGGCAAGCTTGGTCAATTCTGTTTTGGAGCTCTCTCATTATTCTCTCTCTCTCTCTCACTCTTGGACATTTAGAGTTTTCTTGGAGGATTTTGGAATTGGATCAAGAGAGGAAAAGAAGGCAAGAGGAAGTAAATATCAAGCAGGGAAAGGCATGATCAAGTAACTACAACATGATTCTTTGCATGTATCGATTTTCATGTGTATTTTCCTTGCTAGATTTGGCATGCATGGTATTGTATGTGGTTATTTTCTATCATGGCATGGGTTTTTCCAAGTGTAACAATGTTTTTCATCCTAGCCTTCCCATTTTCGGATAGCCATGGTGTGATGGTGTTCTCATGTGTTGGTTGAGCTAGATTTTCGAATGGATTCAAAGGTGAGTGAGGTGGATTTCCAAATGATAAAGTACATGGCCTAGTTGTCCCTAAACCAGATAGTGGATCATGGTAAAGCCACTAGCCAAGTGACCCTTGAGCTAGATTGTGGGTTGCGATAAAGGCAAGACTGTGTTGCCTCGGTGGGCCTAGGAATCCTTGTCGATGAATAATAGGATATACAGTAAAGCCAAGAGGTGGTTTTCTCTCTGTTGGGCCTATTAATCATGTGTTTGGGATATGGGGTAAATCCCGGAGAGTGGGCCTCAGTTTAGGTCCTAGCAATCTGGGTTTGGATTGCCGTAAAGCTTGAGAGACTAGGAGGCAAGAAAGTTCCTTAGAGTGTAGGTGGATAGATTCGGTGCCATCCATGCTTGTTTGGTCTAGTGATCAGGTGGAGATCATGATAGATCCTCTTATGATGTGTTCATTGTGTTGGACTAGCAATCTGGGATGGATTACAAGAAAGGTTGGTTTCTATTAATGATGGTGAGGTGGTTTAGCCTTGGTATGCCCTGCTTGGTTCTTTTGGTTTGGGTCCCACATTCATGCTTTGAATATGGCACGAGGCTAAATGGCTAAAGAGAGATTTGGCTCAATCATTCTATGGTCAGGTGGAACTTGGAAGTACCATCCCGGGTTTGGTATTTTCATAATTAATAAAAGGTTATTTATCCTTGTATTTCTATGAGAATTTTGATGAAATATATGTGGTTTATATGGGTTTACTTTCATGAGCATTTATGCTTTTATTATGCTGAATATATGTGTGTTTTATGAAAGCAACTATTTATCTCTCAGCATATTTTTGCTTGTAAATGAATGGATAATGTATCTATGGCCTAATAGATGGTAATGCATAAAATGGCATGAGGGAACAATGAATCTTAGCGACTCTCAGATAAGTACAAGATCCATATGTTTAATTCTGTTGATTACACCTCTAAATTACATGTTTGCGACATGTGTTACAAAATGGCTATCATGGATAGTAGGGATTTGATTAAGGTCTTGTTTAACTTATTACTTTTGCAACATTTTTTCCTTCTTATTTTATTCCTCCTAAGTTATCATTCCATTTTGGGCAATGACTTGGGCTCTAGGCCTAAAAATGTGTCACAAATCATAGGGTTGCTGGCATAACACTAGTAAATTATGTCTTTGGATGCTAGCAGGCAAGCCTTTGAGAGTGACTTTGGGTTTTGGGACGTTGTCATGCCTATAGCATAAGAGCAGCTGAGGCTTAAGATGTCCATAACATCAATGGGATTGAGGGACAATATGTATGACTTGTTGACATGTCTCCTAATGTTTTTGTTGCCAATGTGGATAGGTTGGTTGATGTGTTTCGTCGATTCCACTTCCTTAAGGTCACATAGGAGGTCGAATCCAATCACAGTAGCCTCTCATCGCATGTTTACCATGGTTGGATGGTTACTTCGGTAGATGTGTGAGGAGGGTGTTATAGGATTAGTATTTCATTTGAATGTGCACAAGGGAAAACAAGTTCACTCATATCTTAGGATGATAGAGGACATCATGTAAAAGAGAATTTCTGAATCTACACAATCATAGCCTAATGGTACGAATTCTCTAATGTTTGAGATTTGATTAATCTTCAAAAATACACTACATCATCTAAATTAGTACTAGAATATTTAAAGAAGTCTATTTGGAAGGTTGTTTGGAGCATTGTAATTATTTCAAGGAGTTAGACGTCTCTCCGAGAAGCAAATGCAGTAGGAAGAAAATATTTAGTTATTCCAATATTGCAATGGGAAACGATATAATGAGAAAATTCAAGTGCTTCATGTTTTGTTATATATAGTGTTTTACATATGTCTACTTTTTATTTTGTTTTTATTTTATCTTTTCTTAGGGGATTCTACAAGTTGTTATATTTTGTTCAATTCTACCACAATGAATATCAAGTCTTTCTACTCAATTGTTATTTGGAATCAAGGAATATTGGGGGTGTGGTAAATCAATATTTTACAAGATTTACACTTGTCTAAAAAAAAATCAATCAAATAAAATTAACAAATAGCAAGGCCCCAACCATATGACCTTTTTACACAAAGATTTAATGTGGAAACCCTTTTAGGATAATAACCGTAAAATCTTGTTTCATTATGACGTAAATCTAATCCATTAATTTTGATTACATCAATATTTATGAGCACCAACTCACAAGAATCCCTATCCCCCTTAGATCAACAAGCTCCAACTTGTTGGAGGCACTAACCTCATATCTGTATAGGCACCAACCTGTTGTAGCCAATCACATCTATATTTCATACATTTTTGGATTGAGATCACTAACAATGTTCTGTAATTTTCAAAATTATCATTTATTTATCTTCAACATTCTCCTTACCTTATCCAACTAAACTCACTCCTCACACTCACACAACATAGTAGACTCAACTTCAATAATTCAAACACAAATTTAAGAAGCTTCATTAATTTTCATAGGTCGAGAAGAAATTTCATTTATTCTCACACATATTGAAGGGGAAATTCATTTATTCTCACAAATATCAAAGAGGAACTTCTCATAATGACTGAAACTATATTTCATTCACTAAATTAGACTCACTCATATACTTTTCCCATTAATTTATTGGAGCTAAATTTGGTGCTTTGTTTCAGCCTCAAATTCTCAATTAGATCGCCAATGAATTTCAATTAAACATTTTTCCTTTTATATCATCTACACTCGAATCAATAAGACATGGCCATTACATCCATAATCTAAATTTTCCCTTTAAATACAACTTAGCTATAATTTGGTAGCTGAAATACAAATTTTGATTGTGCCATGTGTTTGAGCTTCAGCTCTTGGCGCATATGAGTGAGACCTCAAAATTGTGCCTTTAAATCAAAAGGTACTTAACGATACAACCTAGAGCCATGGGAGATTTTGTGTGTTGGAACTTATACAAATATCCTTAAGGCTTGTATTCTCATATATTTCATTACTACTAAAGAGCTCCTTTATCCATGGAACCAACCCTAGGATTATGGCTTTTCCACCGAAAGCACTTAGACCAAAAATTTAGTTTCCAGGAATATTTTTGTTATGTGATTTGAGAAGAATTCCTAGAGGCTTAGATGCCTAGATATATTGGAGAAACTTTGCAAACAAAACTCCATGTCATGAATGCCAAGACTTTTCCATGTAATTTGGCAAATTCAACCCATCCACCACATGTCTTCTTATCATTTGGACATATTGTCTCCTAGCTATGTCAAATCCTTAACACCTTCACTCTAGGAAATGAACTTGTCTATCGAGTTAACAAAATAATCTTTGTTTCATGACATCCATCAACCATGCCCTCTATCGTACATCATCGCCAAACTCTTTCAAGCCAACAAATCTCTCTGAGGTGAAATTCTAAAACGTGTGTCTGCTAACAGAAATATTATCGTCTAGTAGTTTCTGTTAGTTGCGCCAATGCATCATCACCCCAACACTTGACCTAAATCTTCCACAATGTGAACCTAAAATCATATGTTTGTTAACACAATTATTTATATGTCATTCCTCTGTCAACTATGGATAATGTCACTGCACTAAGCCTTTAGACTCTTCATCCTCAACCTATGTGGTGTGGTGACATGTTTCCTACTAATCCATCATACCATGTCATAATACTACC
The DNA here is from genome assembly GCA_000404065.3 of Pinus taeda. Taxonomy (NCBI): domain Eukaryota; kingdom Viridiplantae; phylum Streptophyta; class Pinopsida; order Pinales; family Pinaceae; genus Pinus; species Pinus taeda. The sequence continues at coordinate 121,440 of APFE030414297.1, forward strand.
ACATGTCACCGTATTAATGGTGTCATATGTCACCCAAAAAAGGGCCACTTAGGAACCTAAAAGAGTACGTCATGTGTCACTTACCACGTTGTTCCATGTGTCACCTACCACATGATTCCTTTTATGAGCACCAACATCATTATTATGTCATCATGTCCTGGCAATTGGCTTCCAGATCATCCTTTTCTACCAATCACATTTTACCACATGTCACTACCACCACCTCATCTAGTACAAAAGAAGCAACAAGTTCTATTGGTTTTGAGTCATTTTCCTTTATTAGATTTTAATGACCCAGATGTAGAATTCACAACCCTTGTAGTGACATATTGATTTTATGTCCCATGCCTTTCTTAAGCATGCCAACATGCCCATAACCAAGTTCTCTACAAAAAAAATTAGTGAACCTTCACAACATGACATTTGTCAATTAATGGGATATTTTCCCATCCCAAAACATCTATCAATAATGGATTATATTATAGGAAACTCCATTTAAAATTCTGACATAGAACCTATGATTTGATCAATGAATCAGATGAATTGTGAGGCCCTTGTTCGTGCTTGATAGTTAGCCGGGGGAGGTGGGGTCCATAATTTTTTACTTATGTGACTAACTGGTAGACAAAGTCCTCAATGTGTGCACTAATCCATAGCTTGAGATCCTATGATCCAATGGTCCACAAGAATTGCCAACCCCTATGTCTAACAAATAATGGAGGGGGTTCCCAATTTGGTTGCATGAAAAACCAAAAGTAAAAATATCATTTGAACCTTGATTCATGTCCTATTAGCTGTGTACACTTTTTTGCTGAGTAATCTTCCAATCAACCGCTCACACTTTTCCATTTCTCAGCAAACTTGGTCACATTTCCATGTCAGTGCTACCACATCAGTTGTTATCATATGCTGTTAGGTCCAAGTGAAACCATGAACCTTGGAATTCTTCCAAATGTTAAAAAAGGATAAATCCTAGTCCCTTAGGAGTTTTACCAAGTTCCATATACCATTGGAAATATCTTTGAGAAGGATATCCAACTATACTCTTTCTAGTAGCAATTGAGTTCATCCATTATAGAAAAAATTCCTTCAAAGAGGGGCACTTGACATCAATTACCAATTTGATGTCAATTGCAACCATCATGCAATATGATCAACAATATCCACCTTTGAAATTGATGGAAAAATTAATAAGAATTGTTTATTTATTGATGGAAACAACTCTTAACATTACTCCAGGCTCTTTTCCCACTAGAGATTTCAATTTCCCTAATTCTTGGAAAAATAATAATTATTGACAACTCATTGGATACTTCTCCCTTTTTAGTTATTCTCGATGTATCACAATGTTTGGGGACTTACCACCATTTCAAATCAATGGTGAGGTGTGTAAATGACTAAAAAATATCCCCTTGATACCATACTTCCTTAAAATAAAATATTTAGCATACATGGTGTGTTGCGAAAGAAATGACAACACTAACTAAACACATTGTACTCCCACTATATATTATAGTTTCTTGTTGATATGGAATTGCTTTGTAACTAGTCCTCCTATAAATATATATTGATAATAGAAAATGTTTTATTCCATCATTATTCTCACGTAACTTACTCTCCAAATTGCTCAATAATTATTTATGCCCCTTTGCCTCTATAATTCATTCTCCTGTGTCCACTTTTACTACCAATTCCTTTTGGAGAACCATGTGATTAATTCTTCCCTTTTTAAGCAAGGTATGTGGTCTATCTAATGGGATCTAATTTTGTCTTCATTTTTCTAGATGCTTTCTCATGTTCTACAACTTTCTCTACCAAACATTCAAATGTAATAGACTTCATTTTGTCACTAGCTTGTAGGGATTCAATACAATAAGAGTATACAGGGTAGAGAACCTCAAAGAAAGATTTGAGAGGGAGGTATATATTCACTCCAGTGGCATCTATGTTTTGCATGAAGTGAGGAAAGATAACCATAATAATTTGTAATGAAAAAAAATATGAAAATTTATCTCTTCACTTGCTAATGTATCAATTAGGGAATAAGATGATGAGCCCCAATATTGCACCAAGGATGTTGCAACTCCTAGCACAACTAAATTTACTTTATCAACCTGGAGTTCGTATAAAATTGGAGGTGATAGTGCTATATGCACAATAGATGCAACCATCCACTCTTTTCACTTCTTAGCTTGGGAGATAAACCACTAGGGTTTTCCAGACTAGTTTTCTATTGACTAGAGGGAGGCTGACTACTGATAGTGAATGTAAACATATCTTTAATGCAGAAATTAAATGTTTTCCTATGTTAAGGAAATGAAAATGTTGAATAGAAAGTGCTACGAAATGACATGAAATCACCTAGCTAGGAATTAGCACACATTACTTGCACAAGGGGCCTAATCTAACCTTTCATTCTATCATCTAGTTATCTGGACTAAGTAAGAATGGAAATGATCTTAACATTTCTAAGGCTGATGTATGCATGCACTAGCTAAATATTGTAGAAAAGAGTCTTTTGGTTTTCAATTTAGAAATGTGAATGTTAAGCTAAACAGGCTGATCTTTTAAAGGGGAGGAAGGTATGGGAAAACTGGTTGAAAATGGCATTGAGGAGTATGGAGATCAAGTTGAAAGCATATCATAGGCTCTGATCATTATTTCTACCCAAAATAGTCTAAAACAGGTTGCTACAGTGTTTCGTATAGTTGCTACAAGATTTCTTGTAGTCACTAGATGATGTCCTGGTTTACTATAGGAAACTCAGTTGAAAGTTGTAGGAAGGTAGTTAAGGTGAAAGGAAGTGCTAGGAAGGTGTATGATGGTGGAATAAGGTATTGGGAAGGTGCACACTACCCAAGGATCAACCCAATACTTTAGGATGGTTGGATTTTCTCAAGGTGGCTGCAAATCGGAAATCCGAATTGCTGGTTGGTAGGGTTTGTTAAGATGCGGAGAAGACCTAGATGAAGCCAGTGGAAATATTTCTCCCTATAAATCGACAACTCCTGCAACAACACATATTCATTTCTTTAGTTATGCACAACTTTATGTAAATGTGGAAAAGATGAGTTGAATTTAAGAAACTGGTTTATTGATGGCTAGTGGATCAAATCTATGGAATGGAATTCTTTATAATCTACAAAAAACTTAATAAACCATACTGACAATTGCAGGTGCTTCTAGGAAATCATTAACAATGATCTGGTCAGCAATAAATCCTAAGCTATGTAATGCCCAAAAGATAACTCTTTTTTTGGGGTTGTGAGAGTGGGGCTACCAAATCATGATCCCATGAGGGAGATGAGGATAAGGTGATTGTCACAAGCTTTACTGAGGTCTTTTCTTTCACTATTGTAACATTGATATACTTCTCATTCAAAGACTTGTAAATTAAACAAAACAAAAATAACTTCAACATATAATCTATGATTAATCTAAGGATACATGTACAAAAATAAGAATAACACCTATTGCTAGGGTTGGTTCCTAAGTCAAGAGCTTCAACCCTCTCATTCAACTCAGTATTGGATCAAAGAAACACTTTTCATTATCACCAAAATGTCAAAAATAACATGAGAATAAGAGTCACAATATCTTAGCTTAACATTGCCTCTTAGCTACAATAAAATTTTGAACCCTAATGAGTCCATAGGCCTTCTTATTTATCCAACTGAAGCTACCAACAACTTCCTTAAAATTAGGGAGTCTTGGCTCCCAAAGATGAGATTGGCTCGTCCTCAACTATTATTGACTGGGCTACTAGTGAACTTGTTGGCTTGGCTTCTTGTAACTCTGATTTGATGAGATCTGGTGGAGGAATTTTCGAGTGAATGAGGAGTTAAGCAAGGAGACCCAATCTCTTGTAATCCCTCTTTCTTGTTTACTTTGAGTTCTTGGACTTAAATTAGCCCAAAACTACTCCAAATCCTACAATTAGTGCCCATTAGGCCACATGTCATAACATCTCACCTTTCCCCTTCTCACTAAGCAAAATATAATAAAATATGCAAATAAATGTGAGAAAAGTTGATTTTAATAAGCTGGAGAGTGGCATTAAGGTCCATACAATTTACCTATTGACGAGTCTCCTCATCGCCCTCGTACTTAAAGTTTTTCTCATCCTCTTAGCAAGTTACTCTATGTCCATATCTTTCATACCTCTTGTGGACTCTCTGACATCCCAGGCCTATGTTGATGGAGTTTCCTCTTATGGATAAAACCATGCATGTTTTTCTATTTCCTCCCACTAATTTCTTTCTTGTTCCTCCTTTCTACCTTTTAGCATATCCAATAACAATGGTGGACTGAGTTTCAAACCAATCCAATTGATTTCGAGTCTCTGCAATGCATTCTTATACACTGGGGTCTAATGCATCTCTCATCCTTTCAGGGGAATGATACTCCCTGAAACTTAGGTTATATGTTAGGGTGCCCCATCGCCTTTGGCATGCTTGCTAGATTTCATTCCCTATCAATCTGAAGGTGTTCTCAAAATGTGTGACTGATTTCTCTTGTGTAGCTAGGTATCTTGGTGCAAGTTGGGGATCATTGGTGATGATGTTGTGGGTGTTAATGACAACCATTGAATTTATGAGTACGAAAGTAGAATTGGTTCAAATTCAAGACATTGGCGAGTTGTGGCACAAGCAGTTGAGAGATTTTCATCATGGGGCTTTGAAGACAATGCAACAAATATCTACATGACTTCCCAAAGGTAAACTTGAGAAAGTTGACACATGCAAAGGTTGTACCTTGGGAAAGTACACCAAGTCTTCCTTTCATGATTGAGACATTCGAGCAGAGTCTATCTTAGAGCAAGTTCATACTGAGGTGTGTGGACCATTCTCGACGACATCCACAGTGAAGCAAAGGTGTTTTGTGATTTTCATTGATGACTATTCTCATAAATGCTTGATTTATTTCATGTAGAAGAAGGACCAAACTTTCACAAAGTTTTGTGAGGTCAAATCTTTAGTCGATAAAGAGTTAGGGAAGAAGATCAAGGCATTAAGAAGTGACAATGGTGGAGAATATGTCTCTCAAGAGTTTAAGGACTTTTGTGGAGCGGAAGGAATTAAACGAGAGTTGATGGCAGATCATAATCCACAACAGAATGGGGTGGCCGAGAGGAAGAACAGAACTATTGTAGGGGAAGCATGAGAAATGTTGCATGACCAAGGCCTACCACTTCACTTGTGGGCTAAGGCATGCAACACAATTGTCTATTTGGAGAATAGAAGCCCACATCGCATACTTGAGATGAAGATGCTAGAGGAATATTTCTCTGATAAGAGACTAGATTTGGGTCACTTTAGGATCTTTGGCTCATAGATATATTGTTGTGGGACAAAGGATGCACGGAAGAAGGTTGAGATGACAACAGAGTTGGGGATACTTTTGGGGTACACTGATACACCTCACAACTATCAAGTGTACTTGCCTACCAGTGAGAGGATAGTGGTTCACAAAGATCTCATGTTTGATGAGTAGAAGACCATGTGAGTTTCCCTTGAGAGGGAGCTCCAACTATAAGTTGTGGTGGAACTATTAGCTCCTAACGAGGAGGAGCCTCAGACTGATGCAGAGAAGTCACATGCAGAGGTTCTAGGAGTGGAGACATGCATTCAAGTAGAGTCTTCCAGAGATGGACGAAAGTGCACAAGAGAAGCTGACAAATAGTTGGAGGATGTGAGAGAGAATGTGGGAGAACCATTTTCTCAATGCAGACAGAGGAGGTCGCCTAAGAGGTACACTAGATACATGGCCCTTGTTGGGGAATGTGTTGAGATAGAGCCATATTCCTTTGAGGGAGCAGTGCAATAGTCGATTTGGGTTGATGCTATGGTGGAGGAGTATGACTCCATAGTTTGTAACAATGTTTGGGATGTGGTTCCGAGACTGGTGAACATGTCAGTTGTGAGTTCACATTGACTTTACAAGATAAAGTCAGTTGTTCATGATGGGAGGATCATGTTGTTGCAGTCTGTTTCGACAAAGGAGTAAGATGTTGACATTTTGACAAAGGCATTGTCAAAGTGTAAATTCGAGTTCCATAAAGACAAGATCTGTGTGAAAGATAATCCCTTTCTTGTTGAGAGGGAGTGTTGAAATGTGGCAACAAGAATATTCCAATTAAATTTTTCCTTGAATTAAATTGTGAATTAAAAAGTAATTTAGTCTTAACATCTAGTTGGAAATAATTAATTAAATTATTTTGACTTAATTAGTTGAAGAAATTCAAGTTAGAAGTCTTTCTGAAGTCATGCAAGAGTTATCCCTTAAGTTAAGGAGATAAGACTTAAATTAAAGAGATAAGATTGAGTTATATTTAAGTAGTCCAGTTAAATTAGTTCCAAACTATTTGAGGAACTAATAGAGAGTTAACAATTAGTTGATGCATGCATGCACTCAACTAGTGTACTCTAGTTAACTGAAGATTCCCTCAAGTTAACTGAAGATTCCCTCATCAGAAACTCATGGATGTCTATTATGGGAAAGACGAGTTAAGCTAAATGTGAAGGACAGTGTCCTATAGTTGCATGTGTTTTCTTATAAAGAAAACTTATGCATGCAGAAGGAATCATTCTTTGAGGATTGCGCAGTTCTGACAGTATGTGAGATCAAGAGATCATCCACTTGGTAAATTGAGTTTTTCCACTTGGTTGAAGGAGAATCATCCTAAAGGAACAACCCAAGGAAATAGGAGCTTGGAGGGTAGAGAGGAAGGCTGGAGAGCAGCAAAGATTACGTATGAGCATCTGTGAGAGCTGGCTAGCTGTGAGAGCTAAGGCTTTGTATAGTTCCTATGTATTCCCACCTTGTATGATAATATAGATAGTGGGGCTTTTAGCTAAGGCTTCCCCCAAAGTATTTTCATCTGTATTGTGCATTGATTCTTCTTCTTCTGGTTATATTGTTTAGTTTGATCTTTAAGCTTCTGCAATTTGCTTTGATTTATATTGCATTATTGAGTTAAACTGCATCAAATTTTCTACAATTACAAGCCACCAAAAACCAGAATTGACCACTCTTCAATTAAAGCCACCAAAATATATATACTTCATTTTAAGTATCATTCATAAATGAAAATACTGTGATTACTCATGTTTACTGTGGTAAATGCAAATATTGTGATTAGCTACCAAAATATATATACTTCATTTTAAATATTCTTCATAAATGAAAAATATTGTGATTACTCATGTTTACTGTGGTAAATTCAAATGTTGTGATTAAACTCTTGTTTAATATAGTAAATGCAAGTACTAGTTTTCATAGATTTCACTTTAGGTAATTTTTTCTATTTTTCAGAAATTTCACTACAGTTAAACTCTTGCTTGATGTAGTAAATGCAAGTAAAGCCTCGCAAAATGAAAACAACAAGTGGTCCTGGGACTCACTCTTCCAGCCATTAACTCTTGCTTGATGTAGTAAATGCAAGTAAAGCCTCGCAAAATGAAAACAACAAGTGGTCCTGGGACTCAGTCTTCCAGCCATTATTGGCATTTGACTTAGTCTTAGCAATTTTTATGAGAACAACAAGCATTCAAAACTCCAACATGTATTTTAACTTCCAAGGACATGTTAAAAACAAAATTTATGCCATTGAATTTCTCCAATATCTTTCATTATGACTGAAAGATATAAAACTTACAGAGAGTCAATAGTTTGGGCATCCCACTACATTTCTCCACTAGATTAACCTTTTGTTGTACTCTATCTTCACAGTCTCAATTTCAGTGTAAGTAAAATTTTCTATTTTTCATAAATTTCATTGCAAGTAAACTCATGCTTCATGGAATAAATGCAAATAAAGCCTGGCAAAATGAAAACAACAAGCAGTCCTTGGACTCAATCTTCTAGCCATTATTGGAATTCGACTCAGTCTTAGCAATTTTTATTGAAAACAACAATCATTCAAAACTCCAACATGTATTTTAACTTCCAAGGATATGTTAAAAACAAAATTTATGCCACTCCAACATGTATTTTGACTTCCAAGGATATGTTAAAAACAAAATTTATGCCATTGAATTTCTCCAATCATCTTTCATTATGACTGAAAGATATAAAACTTACAAAGACTCAATAGTTTGGGCATCCCACAACATTTATCCACTAGATTAACCTTCTGTTGCACTCTATCTTCACCTCTGCATCTCGTTTACACCATAGACTTCAAATACATGGAGTTTAGGAACAACTCAACTAGGGCTTTGATACCACTCTAGAAGCCCAAATAAACTCCACAATGAAACAACACAATGGAAGAGCATCATATTAATGATAAAATTACTTATTTATACATGTGCAATCTAGGTTGTAGGGCTTTGATACCACTGTAAAATCCCTAATAAACTCCACAATGAAAGAACACAATGAAAGAGCATCATAATAATTATAAAATTACTTATTTATACATGTGCAATCTAGGTTCGAGACAGTTGTGTCTCGGTAACTTATTATCGTAAAAACAGAATGTACAACTAATTACATATTATACAATATACAATAACAATCCTAAAGAAATAGTTAAACATGACTAACCAACCTCAGATTTAAATGGACAATATTATTACAAAGAATTCTAACCATTCTTATTACTCTATCAAGAAATACACTCAATATATTTTCTTGCATTTAAAATCTAGATTAAATATTAAATTTATTTTTTTTAGGTCCATCAAGATTAATGATAACTTTCCAAAACAACAATATAATAAACTGAGGTTTCATCCATGCACTTTAATTATTGCACTGGAGACATTTTATGCTTATACAAGTATTTGCATTTACTGAGCTCTTTAACATATAATTCAATTATTTATTCTCATCATTTACCTAATTAATCAACTATTATCATATGTAACAAGCACAAGCTATATTGCCTTGATTTCAAATCAACACAAATAAATGATGCTATCGATATAATTTAAGATCAACAATAAGAACTAGATATCTCTAATTTCTAACTAACACAAACAAATGATGCTATTCCTATAACAAACGACCACATTGCACTAGGAATGGGAATTAAATATAAATCCCTAAATCAAGGCCAATAATGTGATGGCTAAATTTTTTGAAATGAAGGGTAATTATATGCAAAAGGATGATTACCATTGAAATTAAAAATACAAGACGATTTAAGTAATAAAGGAAATTATATTTTTCATAATACTTAGAATTTCATTTGTATAGTTTATTGTAAATAGATCATTTCATCTATTAATTAGATTTAATCTATTTAAAAATACAATTTAAACGATAAAAATAACAACATAATTATATCATAAATAATTAAAACATTTAAAACATATATTAATTATTTCATTTTATGGATTATAATATTTATATGAATTCATAACAAAAATTATCTATTTGAAAACAATAAAAAAAAAATATCATATATTAGGCTGACAATATTAGTGTGTTTTATTATTTTTGAGAATCTGAATATATGTAGTAAACAACGTGATTGATTAAATTTTAGTTTCCAGTTAATGAATTTTAAAGTATTAGTATTTTAATTTGCATATTATTTAAATTTCAAAGTATGAGTTTCATCTCAAACATATACATAATAATCATAATCTGAAATATAACATTGCTACCCACATCTAGAACCAATCTAGATCCATATATCTCCAATCTATCATTATCCAAGAGGGATCAAATCCTTGGAGCTACATTTTTTTCCTCATGTTCTACACTCCAAAGAGAAGGTTTGCACCTCAAAGGTTTTGATCCATGTTGACTCATGAAAGATAAACAATTACATAGATCTAGCTTAGAAATTTGAAATTAAATGACAAAAAAGACATAACTACTTTCAAAATAAATTTGAATATACTAAGAATATTCTGTGGAGTTAGTTTAAATTTGTATCATGTGCTTAATAATTATTGAGAATTAGATTAAAATTTTTAAAACCCTATTACAAATTATTCTAAAATAATAATAAGCATACTAATTTTTAGGTGAACTTATATATAATTCATATATATATGGAAATGTATTATATTTTGATGTGTATTAATCTTTGTTTATCAACATTTAAAATCATTTTTTAATTAAAATATAGGTTCAATTTAGTTAATAGATGAAATGCTTTTTTTGCTTAAATCTAACCAAACAGCTGAGCAAGATTATGATTTCTTATTATTTAAAATGCACTTTTGAAGGCATAAATGGATTCATCACCCTAAAAAAAACTTTGTGACACTCAAACTTTGCAAATTAAATAACTAAAATTTATGATTTTTAAAAACATATAACCGATTTGAGTATTTATTCTAAATGATTATTAAAAATCATTTGTAGAGATTTTTAAGAATCATAAATTCTAGGTCTTAGGAGCTTTTAGAGTTCTAATTTTTAAAATTTATTTTAAACAATTTTGCCTAAAATCTAATAAGGATTTTTTTTTAAATCAAAAATTTAAAATAGTTTGATATGCAAAATTCCAACATCATATAAGCCTTTTAGGGTGCTAAATTGGTTTCTACACTTAAAAATACATTTTAAATAATAAGTATTTTTAAATAATAAGAAATCACAATGTTACTTGAAATTGTAATACCAAGTCTCACACAGAAGAGTGATGGAAGTAATGTGAACTTTGTGAAAACTGAGAGATGCAAAGTTCAAGTCTGCTGGTCGACCCAGTTTATGGAGTGGATGACAAGTGGTTTACTAGTAATTGTGTGTCACCCAGATTGGGAAGAACCGTTTACTAATAGTTACGTGCCACTGAGATTGAGAGAAACCTCAATTGGTGATAAAAATAATATAAAATCTATTAAAATTGAGATCCAATGTTCAAATCTCTAGTTAACCGAATTTACAGAAAAAATAAAACAAGTCAGAAAAATTTACTGATAATTACGAGTCAAGCAAATCATAAATAAAAAATTATAGTACCAAATTCCTATATCTAAAAATAAAGAAAAAAAAACCATTTAATTTATTGTTAAACTCCCCTTGTCACCACAATTTAACTAATAGAACCTTGTAATTTACATCAAATTAGGCCAGATTTCGCAAGCCCACGGATTATCGAAGGCTCGTATTTGTCCAGTAGAGAGTTTGACAGTGACGTACAAACTCCATACAGACTCCTCATCTTCTTTTGTCCGGAATAGAGTTTGACAGTAACGTCCAAACTCCATACAGACTCCCCAGCTTCCTGACATTTCCTTTGAACCACGGCACCAGCGAGTGCCCGCCCGAAGATCTATTGTCGCTTACACGTCTACGTTCAGATGAACTAACGGGTGGCACTCCAGCCCATACAAGCAAGGTCGACGGTCGCTGTTGAGTGCGGACCCAGACAACTGGAAATCAGTTAGACGTGGCTCGCATCGCGTGGTGGAGTAATTAAAAAGAATCCCTCATTGCGATGTGGCACTAACTATATATTACATCATATTACATGTAGCACTTCATTCACAAATCCCGGCCTTCTCTCCTGCTCTCTCTGTAAGGTATTTTACTCTTCTTAGGCAACTTATTGTTTTAATTTTTCAGGAACAGATCGACTTCACAGTCTTTCCGTCACTACAGGAATTTTCAGTGCCCTTCGCTAATTACAACCAGCAGACAAGATGGGCCGATTCAGTGCAATTCTCTGCTTCGCTTTTGTTTTGGGATTGATGAGTTCAGCCTCTTCGAAACTGGCACCCTCACTTTTGCCGAATACAGGAACAATCAAGAAGTCGCCAGTTCAGTCTCCGAAAGCGGCGTCGCCTGCTTCTCCTTCTACTGCCCCCACTGTTTCTTCTCCTGCGTCTGCTCCTTCTAAAGTCGCCACTCCAAAATCCTCAGCCACCACTCCCTCGGCTAAAGGCCCAACAACCGCTTCGCTACCAACCACTAGCAGCGGGGTTGTCACTACCCCTAGAATGGAGAGGATGACTATTTTTGGAGCCGCGCTACTTGGAGCAGCTGTCATCCTCTTTTAAGCTGTGTCACGCGTTTTTCTCTCTGGATTAGATGAGGTGATTGTTTCTTTTTCGAATTCTTTTCTATGATTCCAATCTTGGTTTGTGGCTTGACAGAGTAGATGACCACTGTATTCACTGTGCATTCTTTGTTGTATAAGTTATTTTATTTAGATATTCTTTATCTATTCCTGGTATAATAACTATTCAATATTCTTATTCAGAGTTTCAGATTGGGCTTTTGACCCTCCAAATCCAGCCGTCTTTGGCTTAACGGGGGAAACAATAAGGCATGATGTAATGGCGCTTGATGTGAACTTTTTATGATATATAGAATGAACTGAGCATTATATTCTTTATATTTTATTAGCCTGACACAAATTTCTTAACCTTGCACCTAGCCATTACGATTGAATGCAACTTATAACCTAGAACATAGCTGGTGAATATATGTGTTGTTCAGATAGAGAAATTAGCAAAATGATTTAAACCTAGAAACGAAGATGAATTTTAGTGGAGTGGTTTTATTATTTT
>APFE030414297.1:135026-161610 GCA_000404065.3 Pinus taeda
TATTATTATTTTGGGCCAGCATTGGCAAAATTTCAACTTTGATAACTGATGGAATGAGCCCACATCATACTTGGCTATAGAATGAGCTATTTTCCATTGGTTAACTTGTATTTTTAAATGCTATATAATCTATATAACTTAAACTCGTAAAAAAATTATTGTAAGTCCAAAAAAATAAAATGTAAAACACGGAGACTTTTAAATGTTTTAACCATAAAAACACACACACACACATATAAAAAAATTTCATAGTTGAAATTAAAATATTTTATATAGCATCTGCATTCATACACATTATCTATGGACTACATTGTTCACATTAAACTAGTGTTTTTTTTATTAATTTATTTTGAAATGTATACCAATATATTAAAATATTTTATTAATGACTAGTATTAAGTTTTTTATAAAATGAATATTTTAAAATGTCATATATTAATTTTATATAAAAAATTCAATAAATTACACATCTTTCTCTCATTATTCCTTATTAAGAAGTACTTGATATTTTTGTATTTTATTATTTAACTTTCGATTACTTTTTTCATCATACATAAAAATTATATATACAATATTGAAATATTTTTTTAACATTTTATTTCTCTACATAAATATATATGAAGTTGAATACTCAACATAAATTAGTTAACATAAATTTTCAAATAATTTATTTAAATCTTTTGTTAAAATATTTTGAAAAAATAAATGTGAAAATCTTATTCATATTTCTTTACTTTATTTGTTTTAAAAATAATATAGAATTATATAGAATATTTTTACCATATTAAATCCTAATATTGACAAACAAATATATTCCACTATAATAAAATTAAAATTATTACTGTTTTAGATAACTTTTAATTAAAATTAAATTATAACTATATTTAATAATTACATGAGCTCGAACAAAATCATCCTCTTTTCTTTATTTGTTCTCCTCTCCCGTTATTCTTCGCCATCTTTCCTCGCCCTCCTCTCGCTTTGGTCGAGACGGGCTTAACGCCTTCCTAACGTCAGGTGAGCCATCCTTTATTGATAGTTAAATCACTTTCGCTCACAAAACTTTAGAAACCTATAAACACAATAAAACATTATGAGAAAGTTTTACTTATGAAAATATATGAAACAATTTTAGATTATTAAAAACAAAATATTAAACCATTTTTTTTATGCAGTAGCCTATAATGTCACTTTTTGAAAGCTTTTTTGGTGGATTTTTCCGGTCAAAATCCGGCAGCAATTCATTGGAATCCCAAGTCTGATAGCTAGTTTCTGCACAATCAATGGCTCCCAGGGGTTTTCCAGGGCGCTGAATCCAAATATGCAGTTGAAAAACCATTTTAACTGCTAAAAATCAAGATTTAACCTCATTTTTTCCGCCGGATACGGTCACCGGAATCTCCAAAAAGTCGCATTATAGAAAACTCCTTTTTTTATAACATCTTTGATAAATGAAACAAATGAAGAGAAATGCTCAAAGTTGTTTTTCTATATAAAAGTAGTTTTCTGAATGGCGGTGTGTGAAAATTTTGAATCTCGTGCAAGATGTTAATAGCTTGTAGCTTTGTTTTTATAAGCCTTTAATACTCACTCCAAACGGCCAAAAGTGATGCTCGAAGAATAATCTCGCATATCAACAAGCTTTTATAGCTGGTAACAATTTATTTTTTATAAATCGCATACGTTTATTAATACAGGAAGAGTTTATAGCTCGTCACAATTTTTAATAGATTTATACACAACAGGGTAGAGGATTGAATGTTCATTAAACTTGAGTTAAATTTTTTGATAGGTTGAAATGGAACTTTTTAAGATAGGTTTATATTTTTCTTAAATATGGAGAGAGTGAAATTATGTGAGATTGTTTATTAAGAAGAGTGTCTTTGGTAGAAATTATATAGGAGAAAAATTTTGGCAACATATTTTGAATCAGTTAGGGTGGTTCATAATGAGGACTAGATAAAGATGTAGATCATGGCACAAACTTAAATAGAGAGTAATGTAGAGACCAAAAGATTTATCATAAGACGAGATGAAGATACAAATCATAGCAGAGGCTTAAATAGAGGGCAATATAGAGAATAAAAAAACCATATAATGACTAGTTTATGAAAATTAATATTTTATAATGATTATTAAAATCATATAATATTCCTATATTATTTTATCTTAATAATCATTATTAAAAATATTAATTTTCATAAACTAGTTGTTATATGATCTTTTGGTCTCTACATCTCCCTATATTTAAGCATCTGAACCACAAACACGTCCGACATTTTTTTCTCCTATGTGATTTCCACTTAAAAGACTCTTCTTAATGTAATATGGATCGAATAAGGGTGTTTATTATTATTATTATGTAATGTTTAAAAAGTGTTATGAAATAACATTTAAGAATGAAGACTTGTATGAGTAGTTTATAAATTTAGAAAGTAAAATTAAATTAAGATTGTAGAAATTTTAAGATTTTGTAAACTAATTAAGTTTGAGGCATAAATTTAAATGTTGTATTTAGATGATATTCTATTAAATTGAATTTATATTAATAATCAAATGTATCTTTCGATAGAATCAAATTTCTTGATGTGGAAATTTTTTAAAGTATACAAAACTTAAAAATGCTTTCATCTCAAGATATACATATTTGTATATATATGCTTGAATAATATATATCATATTTCATTGTATAGATTATATAAGAGAATGAAAATTAAATTTGTTTAGACTATACCAATTAAATTCTAATTCTATTATATATATATATATATATATATATAGTATTAAATTAAATTTATATTAATAATCAAATGTATTTTTTGATAGGAATCAAATTTCTTGATGTGCAAATTTTTTAAAGTATATACAAACTTAAAAATTCTTTCATCTCAAGATATACATATTTGTATATATATGTCTCAATAATATAATGTCATATTTCATTGTACAGATTATATAAAGAGATTGAAATTTAATTTGTTTAGATATACCAATTAAATTTCTAATCACATATATATATATATATATATATATTATATATTATTATAAATATATATATCAACAAAGTTGAGATTAAAATATTTTAATTAACATGGACATACAAAATATTTATGTATAAATCACAGTGTGCATGTTAAAAATGTTTTTTTATTAAATTATTTTTCAAATACACTTCCATATTATTTAACTCTATTTGTTAAAATATTCCATTTATGAGTTACATTGATTTTTTTTAATTATTTTTAATAATTTTTAAATATTGCATATCAATCTTACATTAAATGTTGAATGATATATCTCCCTTTTATTAAGAAGTAATTGTTGTTGTTGTTGGATTTTTTTTTTTTAACTTTCAAGTACATTTTTTTTAATATTGAAATGTTTTGTGATCATCAACACCAAAATTCTCTCTCTATAGATGTAGAATTATGTTAATTAACATGTATATTCAAACAATTTATGTTTCCTCAGAAAAAAAACGAACTTTTTATTACTATAAAAAGTTATATATACATTCTACAGCTTTCGTTGCTGTAAGCCTGCAAAATATTGTTTAGAAAACTGAGCTTGGCCTCTTCATAAGAGGAGATAACAGTCCATATGTTCAAAAAACGAAGCCATGGTTTCTCCTGTTTGATAACTGGAATCAACATCATTCATTCTTCTTTTTCCGGGCTTCCTCTATCAAGGAAAACAACCCTAGACGAAAAATATTGCAGGTAAGGACAAACAAAAACAAGTAACATTTTTCCTATTTCAGCTATGTTCATAATTCAAATAGTTTATGTAAGACTTATATTAAATAAATTTTAAAAATCATAACAGTTGTATATTTCTTATGGATTTTACTTTTGATTATTTTATCTCTCTTGATATAAACTTACAATATTTAATATGAACATTGAAATATTTATTTATGGTTAAGAGAGAGATAGATTGTAATACCAACAACTAATTGAGTGAGGGTGAGATTATTGATGTTTTATAATGCTTTTAATTAAAATAAGAAAATATGTATGTTTGATTTTGTTTCTTTATTGTAGATGATATTGTTCTTTTCACATTAAAAATATTTTCTTTTCTTTTAAAGAAAACACATGTCAAATCAAGGTTAAGAACATAAGGAGTTACACATCTCCCATGTTGAGTGTTTCTCTTAGCACAATGAATAGGAAAATATCAAATCTCATTTTTAAGTAGAATGGGTGTTTGTGAGCCAACCATCATTTTCTACTTTTCAAAATTTCTCTTCAAGCACTTATGAATAAGTCAACATTTTCATTTTTGTTTTTATTTATATGTTTAGAACAATGTCTCAAATGAATACCTTTGTAATCTGGGAGATATCATATCAAATGATACTTTGAGTTGATTTTTTATATTGTTAATTTTTATTCTCATAGAATTTTTTGAAAGGAATGATACTTTGAGTTGAGTTTTTATATTATTAATTTTTATTCTCATAGAATTTTTGAAAGGAATTATGAACTGAGATTTAAGAAATATGAATTTGTAAGAGTGTTTTATATAAAATTTTGTAATAAAATTTAAATTAAGATTCTATAAATTCTAAGGTTGTGTAAATAATGGAAGTTTGAGGTGTAACTTCAAATTTTATATTTAGATGATATTTCATTAACTTGAATATATATTAATAGGAAAATCTCAAAATATTATGTGTACAACAATGCCTCTCTAAGTAGGAAGAGATTTGTGAGTTGAGCACCATTTTAAAATTTTCAAGATTTTCCTTCTAACCACTTTGGTAAAGATATATATAATTACTATATTTGTAGAAAAATGTCTCAAATGAATAGTCCTGGACTCAACATGACATCAAATCAAATGATAATTTGTGTTGAATTTCTCGGTTTGATCATGGAAATTTGGATTCTTGGTCAACTTGATGGTAAAAGTATTATCAACTAGATGAGGAGTATAATTTAATTATTGTTTTAAAAGGGATCCAAATATTTTCCTGAGCTACATAATTTCCTTTGTTTCTTCTATAACTACCACATATCCAACCTTTATTACGGGATCCACTATAATTGACTATTTTCCTGAAATCCAAGGGATAACTGTTGATCCAAGGCTCATGAGGTTGTCTGAAGTTGATACTCCATTTTATTTATTCCCATCAAAGTTTAAATGGGAATTTTTAATCCAAAAATATTGAGTTCCCTTCATGTATTTTAGAACTCTTTTTGTAGTAGACTAGTGTGCTTAATAAGTTTTTTGCTTAAACCTAGAAAGAATCCCAATAATAAATGAAATATTAAGTCCAATGTTGGTAAGGTAGATAAGACTTACCAAAAGTTGTTTGTACTTGGTTGCATCCTCGAATTCATTCCATTCATTTGATGTGAGCTTCAAATTTTATTACATTCTAGAAGAAAGAGAGTTACATTGAACTATGCCAAACCTATTCAACAATTCTCTAATGTACTTTTTTTGGGAGATGAATATGTACTTTGGATGTTGAGTCACTTCAATGCCCAATGAAATAGCGAAGATGCTCCAATTTTCCCATCTTAAATCCATTCCTCGGCTCTTTCTTTATGGATGAATTATAGTGTTTTTGTTCCCCACCATCCATATATCATGTACATACACTACAAGATATATTTTAGTTTTAGTAACTTTTTTAGTCGACATAGTTGCATCATCAAGATTAAATTTCTTGAAATTTAATTTTGAAATATGTTCAATTAACATTATATACCAAGTTTGTGGTGCTTGTTTCAGACCATACGAGGATTTGACGAGTTTATATGCCTTTGTTCTTGTTTATTCACAAAAAAACCTTTTGACTGAGACATGAATACATAGTCTTTCAAGTCTCCATTCAAGAAAGTAGTCATAACATCATTTCAATTAATTTTCCATCCATTATGTGATGCTAAGGAAAAAAGAGTATGGATGGTTCCCCACTTGGTTATGGGGGAAAATGTCTCCTCATAATCAATTCCTTATTTTCTAACAAATCCTTTAGCTACAAGCCTTGCTTTGTGCTTGTCAACTTATTCATGTGGATTGTACTATTTCCTGTAGATCCACTTGCAAGAAAATGGTTTGGTTCTGAATGGAGGGTCCAACAACTTCCATGTACCATTATTTATTAGAGCATCATACTCCTACATTACTTCTTCCACTCATTATGAGAGGTAACTTATTCAAAGGAAATGAATCCAAAATTAGTAGATAAATCTAATTCACAATCATATGAAACATCCATATCATCTGCATGACCTAAATTGAAATTATTTACATAACCTCAATCTTGTTTAGTGTTAATATTGGTTCATGTCTTTCTAACCTCATTAGGATGAACACTTTAAATTATTTGGATTAGCCATATTGGTGAGCCTTATTATGATGGTGTAGATTGCTCCCATAATTGAGATTCCATTACATTACAAGTCATCCTTTTAATTATCTATTGTAGCAGCTACAACCACCCTCCAAAATTTTGACTTAGCTTCATTTTGGAACCTCCCTACCAACCATCCTTAGCATCATGTCTTGCATTGTCCAAAGGACATAGGCTTCAACTGAGTTTCAGTGGCCTGCTATCCTATACATGTCAACTTGTTTGCCTCTCACCACAAGTTGTCATTCCAGACTTAGGCAATTTTTTGGCGGAGATGCTCCCCCTGAAAATTACGCAATTCTAGAGGGGAACTAGCCTTTCATCCAAAAATTGTGCAATCTTTCTGGGTTGCCTGCTGGGCTCTAGGAATGCACAATCCAGTGAGGCAGCCTTCCCTCTGGAAATTATGCAATCTAGCCTGACACTGCGCTTCATCTCAGAAATTGCATAATTTTGACTGACTGCTGGGGCTTTAGTGCAAAAAGTGTGCAACACGTGAGGGACAACCAGTATTTCTCAACCCAGATATTGCACAAATCTCATCCGTAAGCTTACAAACTATTGCATGTGCTGGCAGGTTGATTAGTTCCTTCCAGGATTTAGCATTCCTAATTTGCATGCATGGGCTGCTTTTCCCAAGAAAGAAAAAGAGAAAAATCGTCCCTAGCTTTTAAAGATCCATTTTTAGTAGTTGGAGGTTACATGCAAATGCCATTTTAGAAACCTCCCGCCAAGTGCCACTTTTCCTAGATTTGTGGCTTTCGCGTCATAAGCCTCAATATTATAAAAACTTATGTACTTGACACTAAAGAGTTCATTCCTCACATTGATCATGGTGTTGTGACATCCCACATCACATCTAGGAGTCTTCGCCACATTTAGCTCAACTTTTTCTGGTTAAGTTTGCTTTTCATGTTTTTTATTGTGTTTTTGTTGTTTTTTGTATTTCACTTTGTATAAGTGTTGTTCTCTTGGTTTCAATGAACGCTTCTTGTTGTTTTGATGCATGTTAGCTTGTAGAATCAATGTTTCAGTTTTTCAATGTATCTCATTGTTATCGCATGCATGAATTTGTTTCAATACTAACGGTTATTGTCATGGCGACTCGATTCACACGCATCCTCTCTTTCCCATTTTCTGAATCCTGCAGTCGTTGTTTGCATGCATAATCATTCACTCTTGTTTACACTCAACTTCACCATGCATTCAGACTTCTGATGTTTCAAGTCGCCTGTCGGCAAGTCTGCGCTGCCTTGGCCCAGACCTTGCCTTGCCCGGCTAGAAAATGTACATTTCTGGAAGTGAAGGCTCTACCTTCCCTCTATAAATTATGAAAATCTAGCCCCACACTCGCCTCTAGGCTTGTATTGCACAATTGTAGGAGGCAGTGCCTTGCTAGGCCCAGAAATTGCACAATGTAGTTAGCTAGTTTGCATGTCACTGTTGACTGAAATTGCACATTGTGCAGTTTCAGTCCTTAACAAACCAGGCTAGACTGTGCATTGCATAGTTCCAATAGTCAGTCAACCTCCTGATAGTCCGGACTATACCTTGCATACTTTTGGCAGTTAGTCTCCCAACTTCGTCGTGAAAATTGTGCGATCTTCACAGTGAATCACACAGGTATGTTGCATGTCTGTCCTTCATTTTGTTTTGGTTTTCAACTAAAATATTTCTTGGAATGAGTGTTTCTATGTCTCTAGGTATCACATGTGTTCGTTTGCCTCCCAGCAACACAGGTACAATAGCCTCCAAGAGAGCAGAGTCAAAGGACATCATTAAGAGCGTGACTAGGGATGCAGTTGAGAAAGTGTCTATGAGCTTGCCTATCTATGAAGACACCAATCTGTTCATGGAAAAGGATATCAAGATGAAATGGCAGCGGCATCGCAACAAGAAGCACCATCAACAGCCATAGAAGGCAGCAGAACTGTGTGCGACAAAGGCAAGAGGAAGGTTGTTCACAGTGCAGAGGCAGAGCAAAGCTGCAAGTTCGAAGCAGACCCATTCATGGTAAAACTTTAGAGATTAAGGCTATGAGGTGACAACATGACAGGAGGAATGTGCAGAGGAAAAGAGAGAAGCAAAGGATGGAAGAAATAGAAAAGGAGATACAGGAGTCAAAGCAACAACTCAGGGAAGAACATGAGTCGCATAGATGAGAGAAAGAAGCACATCAGGAATAAGTACATCAGGGGGCGCAACATACACATATTGATGAAATTGTGCCCATACATGCTATAGACCCCTCCTAGCAACCTGCACATAGTGGACATGGTGAGTGGTGCTTTTGATTACATGCACAGGTGTTTAGGAGCATGGATGTCATTATGTGCATGCATGTGATCCCATTCATTGGAACACTCAAAGAGGTGAAGACAAAGAACCAAATCTGACTGGAGTTGTACATGTACTTCGATGAGTCGATGTGCATAGCCACTAGCACATACTTCGAGTTCAGTGTAGACACTATGCAACAATATGTTGCTGGTCTAACTGCACTCAATACTATGATGCACATGTTAGCAGACGAGCTAGATAAAGGAGCCAAATCAGTGTACCCGAATGCGATAGAGGCAAGAGTTCACTTTCACTAGGATGTCACCAATGAGCACATGGACTCCATAATAGACTAACAAGCTTGGCATCAGTTCGTTGATGAGCCTAGGTATTGCAGGAAGAATGCTGCAACTCCCAGGGCTACCAACTTTACTTATCAACCTGGGGTTCATACAAACTTGGAGGTGACATTGCTTTATGCACAAGTAGAAGTGAGGGTACTACCTGTTGTCACTGCTCATCTACCAAGAGACCCCAGGGGTTCCAAGCCAGAGTTCTATACGGTCAGAAGAAGCTTGATTTTGATGGAAGAAGAGAAAATCTATTCTAAGGGAGAGCTACTCTACTGTAGTAATGAAGAAAACAATCATGTAATGTTAAACTATCACCAGACCCTAGCTAACCAATTAAACAACTATGCTAAGAAGAATTACTAGATCAATCACTAATATAATGCTAATTCTCTAAGTTATAGAAGTAAAAACATCAAAATTAGACTAAGGGGTAAGTAAAGGAAACTATGCTAAGTCTGTGTTTAAGTGGAAGAGTAGTCAGAGATCAAAATTGGTCAAAAGAGGACATAAGGGAGCGACATCGCATAAGAACCATTGGATCAGGAGGGTGAAAGGTAAATGAACGGCTAAGATCGGATCACAGGAGGGTACGTAGATAGATGGGCAAACAAGGTTAACTAATAGGATGAACGGTGGAGATTATGTCATGGCAGTTGAGTGAATAGATGAATGAACAGGCTTAACAAGAGATGGATGACTGAGATTATATCACAAAGGCTAATTCAAGAGATGGATGGATAGGATTAATGGGGAAATGGATGATAGAGATTAGATCACGGGCAAAAGAAACGTGTGGAAATAATTGAGTGGGTTTAGAGGGCGGTAAGTTGTTTATTGCACACCCTTAGAGCTGTAAGTAGTTTTCTAAAATTTTACGCAATTAGCCTCCATAGGCGACACGTAGCACAGGGAAACCACTCTTATCACGTGCCCTCTAGTGGATAACAATAAAAAATAAATACGTGCGATATTTCATGATAACCGTTACATCTGGCGAGCCAAATCAATGGTGGAGATTTAACTGAGCTAGTTGGTGAGTGGGTGTGCGATAGCCATCAGATCAAACAAGGTAGATCGGCGGTGGGAATTTAAATTGCATAAAGTCAACATTGAAAATGAATTGGGTAGTTATTGGTCATGTTTTGATGTGTAAGGCAATCTACGGGTAAAAACTGATTACAACATGAATTAACAGCTACTGCTGAGGCGTTTCATGCTAAAGGAGAATGGGCATATGAGTGAGGTCTCAGGTAGAGGGTGAAAGAACAGATGATCAGGAAATGAATGAATGACCATGAAATGAACCATGTAACTGCATCAAACAACAAACTCCATGCAAAACTGAAACTCTGTGTTTTTGCGGTCGCTGCAGGGTTTCTTCCTCACGTCATGGTCCGAGAGGGAGGAGGTGAGGTTGAGACACCTATTGAAAACCTTATGAATATTCTCTATGCTAACTTGCTAATTGAATGAAAGAATAAATGATCTACTCTACACTATTGTAATGTGACTGCAACTATTTAAGCAAATGAACAGCTAAATAATAAACCTCTGTAATGGAAATGCAACTACTTAAACAAATAATTAGTTAAACTATGAATCATCTACTCTATATTGTGGCGATGCAAATGTAACTACTTATGTAAATAAACAACTAAACCATGAAGCTATGCTAGTGTTGTAATGGAAATGAACTACTTACACAAATGAATAGGAAACCATGAATCTGTAATACTGTTGTAATGAAAATGCATCTAATTAAGCAAATGAACAGAAAACAAGAATCTATGCTAGCATAACAATACAATAAAGAGGAGCTTTGGCTACTAGGGTCGGGCCCTAACCCAAGAGCTTTAACCCTCTGAGTTAACTCGGTGTTGGCTCAAAACAAAACTCGTCATTATTATAAATCAAAAACTGTTAAAAGACTTACAACTTGAAAACAAAGTAAACTTCTACAGTGAGAAGTCTGAATTCTTGCTAACTCTTGGTAACTAAAAAAACTGAGGTCATAAGTCTCTCTAACTTATACATTTGAAGTCTCCAATGACTTCCTTCAAAATTAGGGAGGCCCAACTCCCAATTCAATGATAAACTCATGCTTTCCCTTTCACTGGCTTAGCTACCTTCTAGTAGGGAGGCTTGGCTCCCAACTCAAGATAGACTCGTACTTTCACTTGCTTGGCTTCCATATAATACACATGATTTGGCTTATTTTGCGCTCTCTCTTGCTTGGCGGCCTTCTATTACTCTTGATTTGGCTATTTTCACGTTCACTTGCTCGGTTACCCTCTAAAAGGGAGGTCGTTACTCGAATGGAGGGGTAGTAAATGAGGAGGATTTACCTCCTGTAATTCCTCTCCCTTGTCCCTTTCAAGTTTTTGCCAAGGTCTTTACCATAAATTCTTGCTTTTATATTTTATCCAAACATTTTCCTTGCTTTTATCCTTTATTCCTACATTACATGCACATTAGACCACAAAGCAAAATATCCAACTCTACTCATCTCATAAACAAAATATAATCAAAAGTATGCAATAAGTTGTGAGAATAGTTGGTTTGACTAAGCTAGGAGGTGAATTAAGGTCAATTAAGGCCCATATAATTACCCAATGATGAGGCTCCTCATCATGGCCCATCATGGCTTTGGATTTGGATTTGGTCAAAGAAGGGTAGGGGAAAATGATCCTTCTTTGTGGCATTGTTCAACTCCCTATAATCGACAAAAATCCTCAACTTACCATTCTTCTTAGGAACTAACACTAAAGGAGAGACCCACTCACTGTCAAAGATCGGGTAAATGAACCCTGCATCTAATAGTTTTTACAGTTCATCTTTGACTATTTCTTTAAGGGTTGGATTCATTCTCCTTTATTCTTGCTTGACTATCTTTCAACCTTCCTTGATGTATATGTGGTGAGTACATAGTGAGGGGTGTACTCCCTTCATTTCCTTGTAGCTCCAAGCGAAGGCTTCTAGGTTTTCTTTCAACATATTTCACATCTTTTCCTCTTCAAGAGCAGATAGAGATGGGATGATTTTCAAAGTTTTCTCTTGGCCAAATTCAATGGTTTTGACTTAGAGTGGGTTGGAATTGGCAAAGCATAAGTAAATTTGATGATTGTTCAGTGTTTCCTTTACCTCTTCTTCTAATGGTAATGAATTAGCAGTTGCACTTTGGAGTATGTGTTCAATTAAGTCATCCTCCTCTTGTTGTCCTCCTCCTATGATTGCTTGCAAAGAATAAAGTTGGGCAGAATAAAGCTCATCTTCTTCCTCCTCCTCCAACCCTAAAGGTAAATCATGTTCTAGGGAGGGTTGAGCAGGAGGGTATAAGACTAACTGTTTGGACATATGGCCATTCTTGATGGTCATATTCCTAGCTCTGCAGCTACTGTAGGCATCAGCTATGGACAACCATTGCCTCCCAAGGATGAGAGGGTAACCAGTAATCTTAGCCTTAGGCTGGAGAACTAGGAAATGTGCAGGGTACTCTGAGGAGTCAATGGAGACCATCACAACCTCCACAATTCCCTCAGGGGTGACTGTGGAATGGTTTGCAAGTTGCAAAACTATTGTGGTCTTCCTTAATGACCCTTGGAGGTTAAGATTGAGCATGGTGTCCTTGGTCATCACATTAACGGATGCCCCAAGATCAATAAGAGGATATGGGACAATGGTGCCATTGATGTGCACTTCTACTACAGGGCTTCAAGGGTCTAAGTATTTTGGACATATTACCTACTCCAGCATTAAGTCAGATAACTTCCCAATGACATTAATGGTAGGGGCATCCCTTTTTCTTCTTCCTGAATGCTTGAGCACTTCTCCTTAATCAACTTATTATAGATAGGAACATCTTTGATTGCCTGGAGAAGGGGGATCTTTACACATAGATTCTTTAATTCTCCCAGAAGTTCAGTTTCTTCTGTGGTAGGTTGGAGTGGTTGGGCTAATCTTTTAGGAAAGAGTAGATTTTCTTTAAGGTTGCTTTCCTCTCTTTCTTCCTCTACCTCCCTATGTGGAGAGGGAGGTTGGTTATCTAGGAGAATTCTCCAAGATCTTAGGTTGATCTCTTAGATTTCTACAACATAAGCTGCGTATGATGTCTCTCCATTATATCCTTGTTGAGCCTCCCTATTGTTTGGGTTTGGATTTGGGTGCCCAAGCATCTGGGGTTGCTTAGGTGGAGTGGAGTGTAGGAGTTGTGGTTGGGTAGGTGGTGGAGACAATAGTGCTGGAACATTGTTGAATTTTGGCCTCCACCTATGGGGTGGGGTATTCCACTGATGTTGTGGCCGAATGTAAGGTTGAAATGAATGGATGGCTGGTTGGGAATGATACTGAAGTGCATATGTCCAAGGAGGGGGTGTAGACTAGGAAGGATGAGCAGGGGGTCCCCAAGAAGGTATAGATGTGGTTTGGTTGGGTATGTAATATGCATGGGATGATCCTTGTATACCCTGCTGGTATGGTCTAGGCCTAGAAGGTCTCCTTTGGATGATGTAGAAAAGCTTCTTAGTGACCCCTTTACCTCCTCGAGATACAAATTTGAGTCCATGTAAAGAAGGGCACTGCCTGTGGAGTAGTTTTCTTCACAGAATGAGAAAATCTCAATACAGTTCAATGGGCATTCATTCCTAGGATGCCTCCTCGTGCATCTAGGACAAAAGATGGGCAAGGCTCTCTCTTCTTCCTCTTCCCTCCTTTTGATATTCATGGTATCCAATTACAAGGCAAGGGTTTGTAACATCTCACTTTTGAATTCCTATAGCATATTTCCAATTTCACCCTTGATGGCTGAGTTGGAAGACGATGTATTGGCCATAGGTTGACTACTCTTACCCTTTTTTCTTGGTCACCCTAGAATGGTTTCTAAAGACAGTCTTGATATCCTCATAGGGTAGTTGGTAGATATCTCCTCCTGCTAACAAATTCAAGGTATCTAGGATATCCTCCCTTACTCCTCTAAGCATGACCAGCTTCAGTGACTCAGGGTCAAGTCTGTACTTGGCCCTTTTGTAACAGAGTTGGAATCTTTCTTCATAGTCTTCTAAGGATTCATCCTGGCTTATTGTAATCCTGAAAATATCTTCATTAGTGTCCTTTGACCTACAGTAGTCCCTATATTTGTTGTTAAAGGCCTGCTACATTTGAGCCCAAGTTATGATGCTATCTGCAGGTAAACCCATGAACCAGTGCAATGTTGCATCCTTGAGGGTAGATGGAAATAGTTTTAAATTTTGCTCATCCTCTGTATAGTCATAGGCTCGACATACAATATCAAAATAAAATAGGAAAGTTTTAGGGTCCTCTGTGGTCAAGTCATGGAAATGAGGTAGAGCAGAGGGGCTTATATTCTTCATTTTAGTGTCCCCATTGGTTTCCCTCATGGGGAAGGCACCCTTAATTCTGTCTCTATCTCATATGTCATCTTGGTTTTCAGTGATTGGTTGAGTAGGAATAATTTCTTCCTCTTCTTCTTTCCCTATAGGTTCTTCAAATAAGTCATTTTTCTCACCTAAATGTTCTTCCAATTCATAGTCACCGAAGAAGAGAGAAGGTTGACTGTTGGATGTAGTGGGGGTATTCGGCAAGAATTTTCCTGAATTATCCCTTTTCCAACAAGGCATGAAGGGAAATGTTTTTGGGTTAGTTTTTGTAATATTTTCTTTAAAGCTGGAAAGCACTCTACAAAAAGGAAATTGTTGATTAAATGAAAAACTACTAACAAAATGCAAACTACTTGTAGAATGAAATTGTTGATTGAATGGAAAGACTTCTGATAGAAAGGAAACTACTTGCAGAATGAAATTGTTGATTGAATGGAATGACTTCTAACAAAAAGAAAACTACTTGTAGAAAGAAATTGCTTATTTGAATGAAAAGCTACTAACAAAAAGAAAACTACTTGTTGAATTGAAATTGTTGATTGCAGAATGGAAAGGAAAGAAGATAAATGACAAATGAAAGAAAGAAACTAGATTAATTTTGCAGAAATAAACTAATGGAATAAAATTGAAGACTACAATTAGAAGAAAAGAAAGTTAGAGACTAGAAATATAAGAAGGAGTAGTAATTCACATCCTACTCTGACACCACCCCAGCAACAGCACCAAAAAGTCATGAACCTAGGTATTGGAGCAAGAATGATGCAACTGCTAGGGCTACGAGCTTTACTTACGAACCCAAGGTTAATACAAACTTGGAGGTGATAGTGCTATATGCACAAGTAGAAGTGAAGGTACTACCTATTGTCACTCCTCATCTGGCAAGAGACCCTAGGGGTTCCAAGCCATACTTCTATAGGGTCAGAAGAAGATTGATTTTGATGGGAGAAGATAAAATATATTCTAAGCGAGAGATACTCTACTGCAGTAATGAAGAAAACAATCATGTAATGCTAAACTTACATCATACCCTAGCTAACCAGTTAAACAACTATGCTAAGTAGAATTACTAGATAAATCACTAATCTAATGCTAATTCTCTAAGTTACTAAAGTAAAAGCATCAAAACTAGACTACGAGGTAAGCAAAGGAAACTAAGCTAAGTCTATGTTTAAGCGGAAGAGCAGTCGGAGATAAAAATTGGTAAAAAGAGGACATAAGGGAGCGACATTGAATAAGAACCATTGGATCAGGCCACTGAAAGGTAAATGAACGACTGAGATTGGATCAAAGGAGGTTATGTAGATAGATGGGTGAACAAGGTTAACTAATTGGATGAATAATGGAGATTATGTCGTGGAAGTTGAGAGAATAGATAAACGAATAGGGTTAACAGAAGATAGACGACTGAGACTATATTGCAGAGGCTAAGTCAAGAGATGGATAGATAGGATTAATCGGCAGATGGAAGACATAGATTAGATCGCGGGAAAAAGAAATGTGTGTAAATGACCAAGCAGGTTTAGAGGGCGGTAAGTTTTTTTATCGCGCGCCCTTAGAGCTGTAAGCACTTTTCTAAAATTTTACGCAATTAGCCTCCCGAGGTGACACGTAGTTTTAAGTGGATAAATTGTTCTTGCGGACAAAGCCGATCTCCCTAGTATCAATTGATATCTAGCAATAAGCAGGACAAGAAAATCTACTTTTCTCTACACATATTTCGATTCATTAATAAAAACTAAGAGGTGTTTTATAGACCCTACCTCAGTCCAATGCTTATTTGTGGCAGCTTTGCTCCAACAGCTTCAAAGAGTTTCCTTTTAATAACCTTCAAACATAAACAAGAACACATCAAATAACACCTGGAAAGCTAATATAATAAATCATGTTCATCATAGTGATCAAGGAGTCTATGAAATAAACCATTAAACACAACTCATTGAGAAAAATAAACTTGATTGTATTAACTTTCAGAAAGAAGAACTTTACAACCTTAGTGCCTTGATGCTGTACAAGCTCTTCCTAGGGTCTAGCAGGAATCTCCTCTACTTTGACAAGCCTCACTCACTTCCCAAATGAAATGAAAGGTATGTGATCTCTCCTCTCACAAGCTCAAAAAGGAAGTCTAATTTCTAGCAGCATTTACCCTCAAGAATCTTCAACTTTTAACCTCTCGTACAACCAGCCCAATGCCTGAATTTATAGTGCAAATGGAGGAAATTGCAGGTCCACCATTGAAGGGATAAGTTCCTCCTTCAATGGGATAAGCACCTCATATCATGGAGTTAGCTCCCTTAGTTATGGAATGGATGAACCAAGGTGGAGCAGATTTGCCAGCGTAATATTCCTTCTAGAAGCGTCCAAAAGTGACCCAAGGTCAGTTTTTAAGAGTGAACTCATGCCTTTTTAATTTTTACAGGGGTTCGCACCCATCACTTAACAGACAGAGCAGTCAGGTTCACAGGGGACATGACCATTGGGTGCGGTACCGCAGGCAATGCTAGGAGAAAGTGTGAAACCAGGATTTTAGATGTTTTTAAGGTCTTTCTCCCTTTTTCAAGGCTTGACATGAAGCGCTGAGGCTTAAGACTTGCAAAGGAGGTATGTATGAGTGTTGATGGACTCACAAAAACTATAAAAAGTCATGGTGAAAATTTTTTGTGTAACACGTAGCATAGGGGAAACAACTCTTATCACATGCCCTCGGGCGGATAATGACCAGACAAAAATCTACACGATATCGTGCGATAGCCGTTGGATCTGACGAGGGAAATCAATGGTGGAGATTTGACCGAGCTAGTTGGTGAGCAGGTGCGCGATAGCCATCAGATCCGACAAGGCAGATCGATGGCAGGGATTTAAAGTGCATAAAGTTAGTGTTGAAAATGAATTGGGTAGTGATTGGTTGGGTTTTGTTGTGTAAGGAAATCTACATGTAAAAATTGATTACGACGTGAATTAACAGCTTCCACTTAGGTGTTTCATGTTGAAGGAGAATGGGCGTATGACTAACGTCTTAGGCAGAGGGTGAAGGAAAATATGACCAAGAAATGAATGAATGACCATGAAATGAACCATGTAACTGCAGCAAACAAAAAAATCCATGCAAAACTGAAACTCTGTGTTTTCGAGGTTCCTGGAGGGTTTCTTCCTCATGTCATGGTCCTAGAGGGAGGAGGTGAGGCCGAGACACCTGTGGAAAACCTTATGAATCTTCTCTCTGCTAACCTGCTAATTGAATGAAAGCATAAGTGATCTACTCTGCACTACTATAATGTGACTTCAATTATTTAAGAAAATGAACAGTTAAACAATAAACCTGTGTAATGGAAATGCAACAACTTAAGCAAATAACCAGTTAAACTATGAATCATCTACTCTATACTGTGGTGATTCAAGTGAAACGACTTAAGAAAATAAACAACTAAACCATGAAGCTATGCTAGTGCTATAATGGAAATGAACTACTTACACAAATGAAGAGGAAACCATGAATCTGTACTACTGTTGTAATGAAAATGCATCTAATTAACAAAATGAACAGAAAGTAGGAATCTATGCTAACATAACATTAAAATAAAGAGGAGCTTTTTTCGGGCCCTAACCCAAGAGCTTCAACCCTCTAAGTTAACTCAGTGTTGGCTCAAAACAAAACTCATCTTCATTATAAATCAAAAAATGCTACAAGACTTATAGCTTGAAAACAAAGTAGAGTTCTACAGTGAGAAGTCTGAATTCTTGCTAACTCTTGGTAACTAAAAAAACTGAGGTCCTAAGCCTCTCTACTTATACACCTAAACTCTCTAGTGACTTCATTCAAAATTATGGAGGCACAACTCCCAATTCAATGATAAACTCGTGCTTTCCCTTTCACTAGCTTGACTCCCTTCCAGTAGGGACGCTTTGCTCCCAAATCAAGGTAAACTCGTACTTTGGCTTGCTTGGTTGCCTTCTATTACACATTATTTAGCTTGTTTTGTGCTCTCACTTGGTTGGCTACCTTCTAGTATTCCTGATCTGCTTGTTTGCACCTCCACTTGCGCGACTGCCTTCTAGAAGTGGGGTTGTTTGTAATTTCAGGAGATGGAGGGATACTCGAATGGACGGGTAGTAAATGAGGAGGATTTACCTCCTGTAATCACTCTCCCTTATCCCATTTGAGTTTTTATCAATGTCTTTACCATATCTTCTTGCTTTTATCTTTTATCCCTACATTTTCCTTGCTTTTATCCTTTATTCCTACATTACATGCACATTAGACCACAAAGAAAAATATCCAACTCTGCTCATGTCATAAACAAAATATAATGAAAAGTATGCAATAAGTTGTGAGAATAGTTGGTTTGACTAAGCTAGGAGGTGAATTAAGGTCAATTAGGGCCCATCTAATTACTCAGTGATGAGGCTCATCATTCACTACCATCGACCATTGCAAGGATGTCAAAGCATTGTTCTTCCCACAACTGTCTGAGTCTTAGTGATGTCTTGCATGGCTTACTCTGTTGTACATCTAACCTAGAAATATATGATAACAGAAATAACCCAATAAATAACAAGATCAAAATAGATAGAACGCTTCTCTTTATTAATGTCAAAACCCTTAAGGTAGGGCAACACCATACATTCACTCCTTAAGGAAGGAGAATACTCCACAAGCCATATGCTTGTTCATACAAGAATACTTCTCTTCATATGTCTCCATGTGGAGTCTCTAGCCTCTATATAGGCCTCATACATACAATACCATGCATCATTACCATGGTTTCCTCATATCATCAACTAATACCATGGGCCCCTTACATTATTATTAACTACTTGTGGTCCCTTACATGATATGGGTTAACCACCTTATTTATTACTATGGCCCATCCCATTATTACATTATTACCTTGGGTACCTCCCTTGGTACCCCATATTGTCCCCCCTAGGTATATAACAGTCCACCCCCTTAAGCATGTTTCGTCCCCGAAATATGGGAAGAACACAAATAATAAGATCTACTCAAAAGAGTAGTCCACTGATACCATGCACGTGAATCTAGCCATCCAAGAGAAAGGTGAACCCTCGATCTCACTGGTGCCTCGCTCGCTTGAGATGGAAGTTGATCGTGGCAACTCTTCTGTGTTGATGTGTAGTAGGTGGATCATCTCTCTTTTGTATCCGTCATGTGACTACTTGGTTTCCATCTTGATGGTTGTCTTGCGGGGTGATGTGGGTGATGATATGTTGAAGTTTTAACCCACGATGGCTTTTGCTTGACTTCACCCTGCTGTGGTGCCTGTTGTGGTGTCTTCTTTTTCAATATGACTTTAACCACTGAGCCCTCCTCTGAGGTATCATCACCTGTAATATTTTCTTCTACAACCTCTGTTTGTGTTTGATTGTCGATCATCAAAGGCTCATCATCTGATATGTCAGTCCCTTGAACATCTTCTGCTTCAGCCTCCATGTGCTCTACCTGTTTATGGATGTAAATATCCTGTAATGTAATTTTCTTCTTTTTATACCATAGCTTCAGGAATTTCTTATGTACATTAATATTGATAGTACCCACCAATTCCATCCAAGGATATCTGAAAACAACATCCATGTTATCCATCTCTGAAGCATAAAAATCACCATGCAACACATATTTATCCATAGAAATCTTCAAATCCTTGTACACTTGAACATCCTCATCATCCACTTGTGTATGTTCAATGTGTTTTGTTGGGACTTGAAATTTTTTTGCCAAGTTGACATTTATGAGATTTTTCTTGCAACTCGGATTGATAGACACAATGATTTTCTCCTTCTGAATCAATCCATGAACCTGCAATACAGAGATACCAACAAAAAATAACCCTTTTGGTTCCTTGGTTTTCTTCTTTCCTATAAAAATAAAAGCTTTGCTAGGTTTTGTGTCTGTCTGTGTGAGCTTATCCACAAGATTAGATTTACGGTCAAAGCGCTCTATAAGAGCTTTTTCGAAGGCATCCCAAGTCAAAAATCTTCCATTGGAACGTTGATGCTCATGCCACCATTTGCATCTTTCAAGGTCCAAATACATTTTCCCCTGCTCAACTGAGTCTCATAATCCTAGATGTATTCAAATTTGAAATATTTATCCATTTGTGCTAGCCATTTAACTGGATGAGAGCCATCAAATATATACTAGTCCCTCAAATTCTGATCTAGGGCCGTCATCACAAAATTTTGGCGAAATTTGAAAATGTCACAGTTTCGTCAATATTGCTCAGAATCTCTATTATAACCTGTTTTTGGAAATGAAACAACCATTCTGCATCTGCCCATGTGATAGAAATCCTGATTCAGACACTGGAATTTCAGATCTGCGTTGCTACTCTCCCGCCGTCACCCAAAATTTCTGAAAAAAGAGTTGATTTTAAATCAGCGATATCTCCCTCATCCGGACTCCGATTCAACTGATTTGTTTTTTTGAATTTGGGTATTTTTCCACAAAGAATCCAGATCTACAATTAGATTTTGCATATCTTGCACCAAGACGTCTTGATCTGCGCCGCAAACTCGCTGCCCTGAAAAATTATCTGCAACCCCACTGATTTTTAAATCAGCGATATCTCCTTCATTCGGACTCCGTTTCAACCGATTTTTTTTTGAAATAGGGTATTTTCTCACATAGAATCCAGATATGCAATTATATTTTGCATATCTTGCACCAAAATGTATAGATCTGATCTGCAAACTCACCGCCCCCGAAATCCTGCAAAAGTAAAAAACAAATTCTCCACTTTTGTGCCCAAGAAAGTTCTCTGATACCACTTGTTATAGATGTAACCCAGAAATATTATAGATCTGATATGAAAATATAAGATAATGCAAATAAACCCAGAAATAGTATGAAATGAGTCTTTATTATCAAACCCTTAAGGTAGGGAAACACCATACATTCACTCCTTAAGGAAGGAGAATACTCCACAAGCCATATGCTTGTTCATACAAGAATACTTCTCTTCATATCTCTCCATGTGGAGTCTCTAGCCTCTATATAGGCCTCATACATACAATACCATGCATCATTACCATGGTTTCCTCATACCATCAACTAATACCATGGGCCCCTTACATTATTATTAACTACTTGTGGTCCCTTACATGATATGGGTTAACCACCTTATTTATTACTATGGACCATCCCATTATTACATTATTACCTTGGGTACCTCCCTTGGTACCCCATATTATCCACCTAGGTATATAACAAAGCAACTATCTACCTTCTCCTCATCAAATAGCTCCAACACCGTAGAGTTATGTGGGAGAAAATGCACACACATATGTTAAACTGTCACATCCTCCCACCCCACCTGCTCTTGATATTTTCACAGATTTGGCTTGCAATCTTGCTGGTTGTCACATGTATCTGTTCCCTCAACCCCTATCCCTATGTTCCATTGATCCTTCAGATTGTACTATCTTGTGTTCTTCTGTTCTAGGCTCCACATTAGTTGTGAACAAGGATCAATTTTTTGATAGAGTTGGCGTTCTGTAGCCAACATGTGCCATCATTCATGATGAGTGTGAGTGTAAATCTAAAAAAGAACCCATGGTGAAGGATGAATCCCTTCCACCTGTGCTCATATGCTCTATCCTCAGATACCTTGTGATTCTCCCATTGCTTATTTCCCCTGTGAAAACTCATTTCCGAATGTTTCTACTTTCGATTGTTCACAGGGCACATTAGATGTCAGTATGTCATTACATTGTGGAGAGGACACATCTTCCTCTGAAAATATGTCCCATATGTCATCTATCATTTCTGAAAATAGAGAGGGTGAACATCCTTGCTTCTTATCTACCCCTTTGCACGATTCATCAAATCATGAGGATGTTGACAAACATCCCGAATTTTTTGATCATGGTCGTCATGATCTTTGTAATTCTTCATTCGATCATGATGTTGATTCACTCGATCTAGGCCACTCGTCTCTAATGATTTAACTATTGACAAAGTCAAAACCCCGCAGGCTATTGACGCACTTCAGCTCGAGCTGATGGTTATGTTAGACCCTTTCTATACTAAGGTTGGTTTCACTTCCGATCAGGATATTCTTGAAATATGCAAGGCTCCTCAGCACTCTATGCTTTGCATTGAAGATCAAGCAAACACCCAAATTTCGATTCCTCCACTTGAATCACATGGTCACATCACTCTTGCATTGGAGGAATGTTACACAGCAAGCATACTTGCACAATGTAAGTGGTCTACCTTTCTCATGTTTTCTTTCATGTCATAATCAAGAGAATGTGTATGCTTAACATCTACATGTAGTGTAGCACAAAACCGTGGAAATTCCACAGAGTGCATGTCATGTACTTTCACTCATTTCTTTTATGTGAATGCATTTAAACCTAGAGTGTATTTTTCTTCATCATTATATCATTCATGTTTGTTAGTTTGCATGACTAAACTATTCTCGAACCAAACTTTCACCAAGATGGGTCAACCAATGCATCAGTGGTTGCATTGCATGTATCACTTCACGTGAGGAGACCCATGCACTGTTAGCTTAATAGTAGGAGTAGTATTTGCTTCTTGTTGGTTAGCTTGCATGCATGTTTGATTTCTTATTTGTTTGTTTGATCTCTTTATTTTTTTCTTACCCCCTTTTCTTTCACATTTCCTTCTGCTCTTTAACCTTTTGTTGTTTTTCGCTTGTTTATGTTCATAGGTTATTTTCACATGAATTATGTGTGACTCTTGAAACAAGCTGGGAAAAGTACAAGAGGATTTGTGCAGTTATCAATACATGGTTATATGTTGTCATGTCTCTGTATGAAGGAATTGTTTTCATTAGACCATGATACACTAATGGATAGTATGTTCTATTTGAAGTGAACCTTGATGAACACACAATGCTTGCACGCTAACTAGTATCACCCACTCTATTCGGTTGTTTTTGGGTTAATGATTTTCAGCTCACTGAAGTAGAGTAATGTGATGGGGAAAACCTTAACAAGTATGTTAAAGGTATATACAAAATAATTCTATGAAGTAACAACCTCTTATATTCTCAATAATTCTATATCCATCTTCTTCCTTTGAAATGAATAAGTTCTATGCACAATTTTTGAAAAAGTTAAAAAATGAAAAAATGAAAAAATGAAAAACTTAGAAAAATGAAAACTGAATAAGTCAAAAGAAGAGAAAGGCTTCCTATGTAGAGAGGTGATACAATTAACTCCTCTAGGGTGCTGACCAGGCTCTTTGGTAGTGGAGCGATGGTTGTGTTCCTGCATGACTCCGTCGGGGTACTATCTAGGCCTACTAGAAGCGAAGCAACACTAGAGATGAAACTTAAACTTTGACTATTATATTGCTTGTGTAACGATATACACCTCATCCCCAATCGGAACAATTATGCTGAATTGGCTTGCAACGTGTGCTAACTGACCAAGATCATGGTAGGTGCTACATCTCCCAATCAAGCTAGTGTGGGAATCAACATGATTTCAGAATCGAACAATACTTTCAGAGGACTTAGTCTCACCTTTCATGAAACAAGGTCCATTCAGAGAGCTGGAGTTCTACCAGTGCGTCGCAAAGTGTTGTAGTGGTTACAGCCACCCTCCAAGTTTTTTCCTCATTTTAGAGCCTCCCTACCAACCATCCTTAACATCATGTATTACATTGTCCAAAGTACATAGGCTTCAGTTGAGTTTTAGTGGCCTACCAGCTTGTGCATGTCAACTTGTTTGCCTCTCACCACACGCTATAATTCTGGACTTAGGAAATTTTCTAGTTGAGATGCTCCCCATGCAAATTGCGCAATTATAGAGGGGAACCAACCCTCCCTCCTGAAATTGCGCAATCCTACTAGGTTTCCTGTTGGACTTCAGGAATGTGCAATCTAGCGAGGTAACCTTCCCTCTAGAAATTTCACAATCCAACCTAACACTGGGCTTCAACTCATAAATTTCACAATGCATGAGGGACAACTAGTCTTGCTTAGCCTAGAAATTGCACAAATCTCATCCCCAAGCTTGAAAACTAATGCCTGTGCTATCGGGTTGACCGATTCCCTCCAGTACTGAGCGATCTTGATTTGCATGCATGGGATGATTTTCCTAGAAAAGCAAAAGAGAAAAAGCATCCCTAGATTTTAGGGATCCATTTTTAGCAGCTAGAGGTTACATGCAAATGCCATTTTAGAAATCCCCTGCCAAGTGTCAGTTTTTCATAGATTTGTGGCATGCGCGTCATAAGCCTCAATATTATCAAAACTTATGTGATCGACACTGCATATCCCATTCCTCACATCGATATTGGAGCTCTAACATCCCACATCACATCTAGGAGTCTTCGACACATTCAACTCAACTTTTTTTGGGTAAGTATGCTTTTCATGTCTTTTGCTGCATTTCTGTCGCTTTTTGTATTTCACTTTGTGTAAGTGTCATTTTCTTGGTTTCAATGAACGCTTTCTATTATTTTGATGGATGCTATCTTGTAGAAGAGTTGTTTCAGTTTTTCATTGCATCTCATTGATGTTGCATGCATGACATTGTTTCTACACTAACAGTCGCTATTGCGCTGACTCACTTCACAGGCATGCTTTCTTTCCCTCTTCCTAAATCCTACACTCACTATTTGCATGCATGATCATTCACTCTTGTTTTCACCCATATTCACCATGCATTCAGACTTCTCATGTTTCTAGTCCCCCATTGACGGGTCTGGGCTACCATGGCTCAGACCTTGTCTTGCGCGGCTAGCAAATGCACATTTTTAGAAGTGAAGGCTCTTCCTTCCCTCTAGAAATTGCACAAATCTCCCCTAGCACTGGCCTCTAGGCTTTCATTGCACAATTTTTAGAGGCAGTGCCTTGCTGGCCCTAGAAATCGCACAATGCAGTTTACTGGCTTACATGTGACTGCTAACTGAAATTGAACATAGCATAGTTTCAGCCTTCAGTAGGCTAGGTTGGACTATTCATTTTGTAGTTCCATGAGTGAGTCAACCTCTTAACATCCCAGAGTGTGCCTTGAACATTTTTGGCAGTTAGTCTCCCAACCTCCCGATGAAAATTGCACGATCTTCACAATCAATCACACAGGTATGTTGCATGCTAGTCCTTCATTTCATTTTCATTTTCAACTAACATATTTCTTTCCATGAGTGATTTTATTTCTCTAGGTAACATGGGTGTTCATTTGCCTCTCAACAGCACAAGTACAATGGCCTCTAGGAGAGCAGAGTCAAAGGACACCGTTGAGAGCACAACTAGGGATGTGGTTGAGCAAGTGTCTATGAGCTTGCCTATATATGAAGATACCAAGTTATTCATGGACAAGGATACCAAGATGAAATTTTAGCGACATCACAGCAAGCAACACCATCAGTAGCCATAGAAGGTAGCATACCTGTGCATGACAAAGGAAAGAAGAAGCTTGTTGACATTGAAGAGACGGAAAAAAGCTGTAAGTTCAAACCAGACCCACTCATGATAAAATAATCTTTGGAGATTGAGGTTATGAGGCGACAACATGGAAAGAGTACTGCATGTAGGTTTTAACACCGTACATAAATTACCTGCATACGAATTCTAATCATAGGAAAAATAAAAATGCGAGAGCATAACACATAAAACACGTATACATAGAAATTTCCCACTGGATCCCAAAACTGGGACTACCAGCTTGATTTTTCATTATGTTCCTTTCAATGTTACAATACATATTTATACATGTCGAAGCATCTAATACCATGGACCGAAAACCATCGCGTCCAAAACCATGGACTGAAACCATCGCGTCCAAAAAACATGTGCGAAAATCATGCACAAAACCATAGGTGGGTCCGCCCAACCTAACATAGGGTCCAAAACCAAAATTTTCCGGGCGCTGCCCCGGACCCCATAAAGTGGGGTTACGGGTACCCCTCAAACCCCCTATTAACTATGTGGAAAGAATATAACACAACCCAACAATCTCCCACTTGTTGTTTTCTTTCCACAGGGGGCCACAGGAGAGCTTAGTCATTTTTCCAGCCCTGAAGCACCCATTGTTTCTCTACACCAAGAGAACTCCTCAAAGCTCACAGATTTTGTCAATGCGTCTGCAGTATTCTTCAAAGTGTCCACCTTTACCAGCAACACCATTTTGTCTTCTATCATATCCCTCACAAAGTGATACTGAACATCAATGTGCTTTGTCTTTGAATGATA
>APFE030414297.1:174198-202888 GCA_000404065.3 Pinus taeda
GGTAATGCGTTCTTTCTGTCGATGCAACCAGACTTTGTTGCCCACCTGAAACTTGTGTGGTACCCCTATGGGTGAGGAGAAGTTGTTCCTGTGTTCTGTCATGACCGTATCCCTTTTCTGCTGCTGCTGTGTGGAGGAACCCTTTGCGGTGGTCATGGATGTAGCAACGATCTTCCCCTTACTTTGGGAGTGAACCATACAGATGAATTTCCTCGTCTGTGATATGAGCTTGCTGCCTTTTAGCAATGATCAAAGAGGTGGCGGTAGGTGGGGCTACCTCCGGTATCCTGTATAATGAATTATTCAAAGAAATAATGACAACACGAGGCCTTGACTCATCCACAGCATGTCGCTTCCACAAGTATGGCTGGCCTAATAATACACCACAAACATCCAGAGGTGTAACATCACACAATACCTTGTCTGTGAAGGGCTTGATGCTGTAGGGAAGGCGTCACTGCTGGCGAAATTTGAGATCTCATCCTTCATGAAGCCACCCGATATTGTACGGATATGGGTATGGTGTAGTCGGTAGGCCCAACCGCTTCACGACCACTGCTGAAATAAGGTTCTTTTGGCTGCCACTGTCGATAATGAATTGTAGCGGCAACCCCTTCACCCACATCTGTGAGTGGAAAAGACGTTCCCCCTCCTCTAGTTCTTCGGGCTCATTCTTCTGGATCTTGGCAGTGGCAATAGTGGCACTGGGATCCGCATCAATGATCTGCTTCCCTTTTCCATTCCCCTTGTCGGGTTCTGGTTCAGGGTCAGAACATGTACCTGATTCGGAAGCCTTCAACTCGGCCACCAATGACTGCTTGGTCCGACACTCACTTGTGTTATGAGTGGGACTCTTGTGGAACTCACACCACTTTCCTGTGTCCTTCTTCGATTTCGTGGTGTTGTTCTTTTCTTGCGGCTTCGACGGGGGTTGTCTTGGGTCACCTCGCCTTGGCTTTGTCCTTTGGGCTTCGGATTTGCAGATCCAAAGTCTCGCTTCTTCTGTTTGAACTTTTGCTCGATTTTGACAGCGTATCGATATGCTATGCCAAGTGAGGAGATGTTCAAGAACTCCATCTCTTCCTAGATGTATCTGTGTAGGCAGCCGCGGTATTTGAGTACCAGATGCAACTCATAATCTTTTATACCCAACTGTGTGCGAAGGGTATGAAAAATGTTTGTGAACTCTGGCACATCTTGGTCTCGTCCCTGTCGTAGTGTGGTCCATTTGATGTATTTGTCCTTGTAGCTTTTGACAGGGTAGTACAATCCCTACTTTGTTTTGAAAGCAGTCTTCCATGCATCTTGCTCTGCAACTCTGACCTGATGGTATCCACTGTGCAAATCCAGCTTGGTGAAATAAACAACTTCCTTTAATTGATCTAAAATATCATCTATGCGAGGAAGGGGATAACGATTTTTTATTGTTATCTTATTCAATGCTCAGTAGTCAATGAACATTCTCCATGAGCCATCTTTCTTTCTCACCAAAACGATTGATGACCCACATGGTGATGTGCTAGGCCTGACGAATCCCCTCTCAAGCAATTCCTATGCTTGCTTCTTGATTTCAGCATTCTCTAAAGTAGACAACCTGTAAATCCCAATGTTATGGAATGGAACATCTCGCTGCAAAATAATATCATGTACTATTTCCTTTTTGGGTGGCAGACCTTTAGGTTCCTAAAACAGGACATCATACTCTGAAACAATGTTTTCTATATCAGCTTGCTACTGAGCATTACATCTATAAAATACATTGGTTTTATCAGGTTTCTTTTCCTTTACAACCATTAGTAAGAATTGTTTGCATGAATTTATCATTCTTTTCATCTACCCAAAGTTTATGAGAGTATAATTATTCTTGAGCTTGTGAGCTCTTACAAAGTATTCAATTCCATCTTTAACAAGTAGATGCTTTTTCTCAGCTCTATAGAAAATATCCTTGCTATCATACAAGTAAAGACTTCCTAAAACAATTCCACATATATCCAAAGGAATTACATCTAACTCAACCTCATCTACAAATGCTGACCCAAAGAAAACTTGAGTTTGCACTGTCTAGTCACTTGTAGTTGTGCTTTATCATTCAACCATCCTAATGGGTATGGTTTCTTATGAGGTGTAGTTGCTAATTCCAATTTCTTTACAATTGCTTCAGAAATTAGATTTACTTGTGAGCCACTATCAAACAAAGTATCAATCTTTTGATGTTTGGAAATAACTCGAATATGAAAAAGCTCATGTCTTTTCCTCTCATGTTCTTCATCAATAATAGTTTGAGCAGAATTACTAGTAGATGCTTCAGAATTCTTACCTTTTATACCTGTGGCTGCAATGACTGTTTCATCTCCCAAGTCTGACCCCAAATCTTTCTGAATAGTTGTAGAAGTCTTCTTCTTCTTGCCCTCGGACTTCTTATGTCTCAGCTCTGGATGCAGAATCCAACAGTGCTCATCATCATGCCCCTCCTTTTTACAGTGTGTGCATGAAGCTTTGCCTTTCTGTGTAGTGTTAGCCTTCCTTACTTTCCACTTCTACTTTCTTTTCTCCTTGCTCTTTCTTAAAGTGGGTTGGGATGGTCCCCTAACTTCCATATTTCCATTCTTTCCTCTAGCCTCTAGATGAGTAGCTTGTACAGATACCTCATCTATACTAGTGGGATTAAACATGAAGATGGTATGCCTCATGTAGCTGTGTAGACCACCAATGTACTTCAAAAGAGTCTCTAGTGAGTCTAATGAGATACCCAACACCAATGCTCTCTTTCTGAACTCTTGAGTATACCCTTGCACACTTTGCGCTTTCAACTGCCAAAGAGTTTGCTAACTCATCATGGCTTGTTGCATGTAGGCCAGTGGATAGAACTGCTTATTGATTGCAGAAACAAATTCACTCCAGACAGAGATGGTCTTGCCATGTTTCTTCATATCAACTTGGGTTCTACCTTCCCACCAAACCAAGGCAGTGCCTCCTAGGCATAGGCTTGCCAGCTAAATTTTACTCTTGTCTGAGTTGATATTCTGCACTCTACAACACACATCAATTTATCTAATCCAATTGTCCAACTTTTCAGCATTTAGCTCTCCATCATATATAGGCAAATCAAATCTAACATCTAGCTTAATCAAAGATGCTTTCTTATTATGCACAGGGCTATTAGGAGGTGTGAGAAAGCTTTCCTCTTTCCCTTTTCCTTTTGAGTGGTCATGGGAATGAGACTCATCCTCTTCTTTATCTTGTTTAGAACCTAATGTATCTTCATCCTTGTGCTTTCTAAAGTCCCTATACATTTCTTCTACCATAGACTTTATAGCTAGGAAACTCTCTAGGAATTGAGGGCTGGCCCCATAGAACCTTCCTCTGTCTTCTGAGGATAGACTCTCCCAATTTAAGGATTAGTTTTGACCAACTCTCCTTCTCCCAATTTGAGCTTTGATCTAGTGAGCATATACAGCTAAACCAACACAAGCTTGTCTAACCTTACAGCCTAAAGCTCTGATACCACTTGATCTGATATTCACCCTATGAGTGACATCAGTTAAAGATTTATTGTTTTAAAGGTATTACAGACTCATGTGCTGGTGTGTGTTATGTGTTATTGAAGCAACAGATCGAGCAGATTGCCAATACACAGACAATGAAATGGAAAGAGAGCAGAGAAATATAGTAAGCAAACACAAAGACACAAGAATTTTAATAAGGAGTTCACCCTATTCTCCAGGGCTACATCTCTGGTCCAGAGTTCAATGGTGGCCTTGTTTTATTGTGTCTGTTAGCAGAGAATTACAATGCAGGGACTCAATGTGAGTTCTCCTGAAGCAGATTTTGATTGGCAGGGTGGTTCTTGGATTCCCCAAGCCACTGGAGTACGCAAACTCTTTTTCTTCCTACCAGCCCTGTGACCTTCTGGTCTACAGTGGAAAGAGCCCAATGTGGTGCTCAACTCGGACAGATTCCTCTATGGGATGGCTTGAATCTTTCAAGCTCTAGTGCTCAATGCTGCCACTGGTCAGCTCGGCCCTCTGTCTCTTCCTGCTTATGCTTTATTGTCTTCTTTCTCTATGTATTCCATACTCCTCTTAGGATTATGGTCTTTCCTCATCTCTCGGACTTCACTTGTGTATTTTATGTCTGTTCATGGCTTTTAGCCATTCGATCCAATGCATGTTCGGTTCCTCTTCTACCTTTGTCAATTCACCTTCTGCAGTTGTGTTGGAGTTTCCTGTTTGGCATCAGCATGAATGCTTAGGGAGTGGCCATTTGTCCTCCTCTAAACAGCGCCAGCCTGCTTCGTCGGTTCGTTTCTTTAGTTACGTCATGGATGAAATATTTCCTCCACTGTGGCAGTCAAATGGATTCCAAAACTTTACAAATCTTGGCGTATTCCCTCATTGATTCCGCTTCTTCCATCGGGCTTGATCTCAGTTGTCCAATCTAGGCCTCCAGATCCGACGCCATATGCACGTCTCGTGCGGTTGACTTGCTCGACCGATAACATGCGATCAACAGTGGTTTTCTCTCACCTCCGCTTGCCATGCGTCGATTGTTGAGTGGGATCTCTCTACTTCCAACCAAAACCATTTACTATTTGAGGGCACCCCAATCAATACTGTCGGTTTCCAGAGCGCGGGTCCCCCCTTGTACATTTAGTGCTTTTTTCCTTTTCCACCTGTAGTTCTCCGGTTCGCCATGCGTCTGTGTGCTCGGGCTTCCCCCACTTTGGCCCTATTTACCCAGTGATGCGCGATTAGTGCTAAGTGCTAATCACACATCAAAATCCACCTCCTTTTCCGAATCCGAGTCTCCCAGGGGCTACTTTAACCTCCTGTGCAGTCTTCATGGGCCTCGGTTAGTGCGCTTTGACCAAGTTCCTCGTTGTTCCACACTGGCTGCCGTTGCCATTGGTTCAAGGATATTTTTTATCACGATTCTGAATTCCTTAGAGATTTGCCTCGACCTGATACAGTCATGGTTCTTTAAAAGTCTTTTATGGATCCAATTCAGATCACAGACTGAGTGAAGTGTGACGTGACATATTTTGTAATGGTGGCCAACATCGATCTAAGAAACCAATCCATATAAACTCAAACTTCAAAGTCAAGGGATTTACAGATGCTCCTCCTTCTATGCCATTCCTGAACATGGTCGAAAAGGCAAGTGGCAGAAGTTTGATGAAAAGAAGTCAAAAATTTCGTATTGGTATCATAACGGAGAGGTAACTAGAAATATGACATAAGAGTTGTGGCAAGAGTCACTAAAGTGGAATGGGTTGCTCTGGGCTGCTCGACATACCACATAGTAGCAGCTCCAATGAGCGTGCGTTGGAACAAATGAAGATGGATGGAGTCCTCAGGAATGGAATTTGATGAACACCACATGTGGAAGGAGAGAACAGGATTAGTTGGATCTTCTCTAGGATTACCTTCGAACTTTGGGATGTCTAAAGGGATTTTATTAGGCATAACTGGCCATGTGGGATCGTGGAGAAGAGGATCATTAATAAGCTGGCTAAAATATGGGAGACTTAAACCAACCATAAAAGGAAGCAAGCGACTAGGAGTGACCACACCCGTGGGGGTTCCGCTGGTGGGGGTACCCTGGTTAGAACCTAGGTTCCCGCGCCCGCATTGGTGCTTGACATGGTGGTGATATGGGGTTGAGAAGATGCAGAATCAGAGGATGAACTGGAAGAATTAGTAGAATAATAATCATAATTAGAATGATGACTCGATGGAGGAATGGGAGGATGCAATCTAACTTGACGAGGAGGAGTAATATGTCCTAACGGGAATTGAGGATGACGACCTCAAATTCGACGCGACAAACACTTAGGGAGTTGTTGATGCCTTGAAAATCG
Source organism: Pinus taeda (assembly GCA_000404065.3). Lineage (NCBI taxonomy): Eukaryota > Viridiplantae > Streptophyta > Pinopsida > Pinales > Pinaceae > Pinus > Pinus taeda. Next base: position 180,059 of record APFE030414297.1, read on the forward strand.
TTGCATCAACATCAGGGAAAACCACCCGATCCGGACCTTAAAGGCAACTCCTTTTCCGTTTGGTGTGGTGGCTCCGACTGGATATGATGGGACCAATTTCCCATTGATTTATGAATGGGATGGATAAGTATATAATTTACTTATATCTAATGGCAAATGATGAAATATTTATTCTAAAATGCAATACTAATCTATCCCAGGAAATTTTTTGTTTTAGTGCAACTCTTAATGGTTCTCATCAAAAAATAAGCAAGTAGATGACTTTACTTTTAAACAAGAATATTCATTCATATGATAATTACTTTGTTCAAATAGTTGAACAAAGTAATAATTAAAACATTATTGTAGTGATCTTTATATATCATTGATGCATATATAGAAGAAAGATAACAATTATTGAACATTCAATAGTGATAAGTAAAAGAGATTGTTGTAGGAACTTTATACATACATCAACAATAGCAAAAATGAATGAATGCTAATTCACATAAAAGAATGAAACAAAACATAGATAATAGTACCATATGTGTTCGAATCCTTCCAACATGAATTTGCATTTGGATCCCGGTCTCTAATTTAGAAATACTCTTATAGGAAGCAGTAGTGCATATCAGACAAAAGTACTCTTCATAAAAGCTAAGAATACAGGTCTAGTTTCATAAAAAAATATGTATTGGAAGTACAATAGTGCAACTTCCAATCTAAGTCTTTATACAAAATTTTTAGGACTATTTCTAAAAACATGAAAGGGTCTATAAATACTATCTAAACCAACTATGAAATAAAAATGTTGTGAGTTGGTGTAACTGAATCATAAATACATGAAAATCTCCCCAAAATAGATATGCTTGCAGTCGGTAAGGATGGTTCATTGTTTCGGCTGACTATCTTTTGGCTTGAGCTATCATATGGCGAGCATATGCTACAGCTCTGGAGGATGACTCATATGCGAATGCAGTTAGGCAGTATAGGTAGCATCAATAATTTCAGGAATCATATAACTGATTGCATCGGTCAGGCATTTGATTGTTGTCCTTTGACTGTATGGTTTTACAAGGAAGAACCAAAAGGTTTCCCATGTTAATGTTTAGATGCCCGCGATTAATCTCTGCCTCTTTTCCAGCTCCTGCTTCCATGTCTACTTCAATGATTTGACTAATGGTAATTTTCCTGGGGTACATTCTGAAATTAAATTGGACAAATAAAGAGTATTATTAATCAATTCCACTAAATTACCAGTCGCCAATCTACATCTCTTTGTTTCCCTTTCTACCTTCATCAATTGAGTTTGCCACTCCAAGAACAGAATTTCCTTGTGTGATTCCATAATTTGAGGCAAATTTGTGGCTTGCCCTTCCTTGGTTTCTTGCCATGAAAGAAACTTTGTTAGTGTTTCATCTACTTGCTCCAGCTTTTGTCTGTCTTCAACTGACTTATCAATCATGGACGAGGAAATGTCACAGAAAGGAGGAACAAGAGAAATATTATTACATAGCAAGTTCAATTGAGTAGATAATGCTTTAGTTATTTGGAGGGCCTCTAATTTTAATTCCTCTATCTTAGGAAATTCCTTGAACCTTTCTATTTGTAATGAAATCTTTTAATTTGCTCAATTGTTCATTCATTATCTTTAGCCTGTTCAATGCTTGAGACAACGCTTTTTGCTTTTGAACTACATGTTGATCTATCCTCTATTTCTCTTTTAGCAATTGCTCATTTAATTGCTCGTTTGATTACTTCTATGCTGCTAATTGCTGCTCTAACTGCTCTATCCTCTACTATTTTTCTTGTACCTATGTCTCTAGTGATATGATCGCTTGATCCTTTTCTTTAAGCAAATTGCTGACTTCCGATGCCTTGTCCATAGTAGTTGTTGTATATGCCCTGGCATACTAAGAGAGCTTAGTAAGATCTTTGGAAGGGTTGACTTCTTCTCTCCATACCACATTAGTTATTTCCATCTATGTAGGTAAAAGAGAATATTGATCAAGTTTTCTCTTTTTCCTTTGCCTCTTTATTACAGCCCTATACTTAGGGCTATAGAAGACATCTAAGGGTGGTATTTCTTCTACTCATAGAACAATCTCATAGGAAGGGTTTTCTAGAATCATTTCAATATCTGTCTAGGTCATGAATGGGCCACTAGTTCCTTTAGTTGGAACTGTATTAGTTGTTGTCTTCTTTTTAGTTGTTGCTTCAGGTGTACTAAATCCCTGCAAGCTTTCAGTATTGCTGATAATTGGGTCAAATTGTTTCCATTCTTTAAGTAGTTTGGGATCAATATGAATGTCTGAATCAATAAGTTCACTGCCCTTTTCTTGTCCTTGCTCCTACCCTGGTGTTTTTTCCTTCTCAGGAACCTTTTCCACTGTAGGAGCTTTATCAACAGCTTGTTATTCAGTTTGCTTCACTGGACTGTCGCGGTTGTGGCTAATAGGCCTAGAGGCAGAGTTTGCAACCTCTGGTCTCTAAGCATATTAAACGTTTCCAGTCCTTCATCTTGATACCCCATCTTGGCAAATGTTTTAACTTGAAATAATGATTCAGCTGAGGAAAATAGATCATCGAATTCATCGGCTCTATGATCAAACTTAGCAAGTTTGGCTTGAGACATGAAATTAAAAGCAACCTGCCTTGGATCATATGGCCTATTAGGAATTGTGGTCAGATTCAGCATTAGTATCTTTTCTGTCTCCTTCTCTGCATGCTTATAGTCATGCAGAGTGAAAATGCCACACCGTAAAGAGAAGTTTGGCCAAATATGCTTCTTTGAATCCTTAAGGTTTTTGGATGTCCCTTCTATTGTTATTTGGTAGGCCAACTCCTAAGCTAACAATTTATCAAGCACATACAAGGGAAGAACATGGGGTTTAGTAAGGCTACCAAAAAGCCTTATGTAAGTAAATTTCTCCTCCCCGAACCAACTGCTTACTGCTGCTAAATCAACTTCTGCTTCCGGTGATATCCTTGGAGCAGGTTTATTAAAAATAGAATAATATACAAGGAGAATAAAACCATTGCAAATTTTATACAAATGATTTTTGTAATTCCCCTTCCATAACTATTGGTGGTAAATATCGATTGGATTGGGGTCTTAAGGAGTCCATTTCCACCCCAATATTGGATATTCAGAATTAAAGCAAATGATATCCATTATATAAGCATTGTAATAGAATGGGGGAATAATCCAGGAATTTTTATGCGCATTTGTCTTGTACTCTAAAATTTTTGTAGCTAGTTTATCAGACAAGATATTAGCCCAATCCATTACATAATCGTTGATTGCAGCTTCCATTAGGGGAACCATTTCTATGGTGAATTTGGCCAAATCATGTATTCCCCACATCTTACACATCATAGCCCCGACATAACAATAAGGAGAAGCCAAAGAGTCAATAGAATACTTACCCGATGACTCGTGCTTGTGCTTTTCAGGGAAATGTCTCCATTGTTTTATCGGGGTTGACTCTGAATCATTCTCCTTTGAAAACGCCTCCAAGAATGCCTTGTTGTATCGCTTTTCAGGTTGAGGTAATTGGTACTTTTCATGAGATCATCAGGCTGAAATGAACCAAATATTCTCCCGTCATTTGTGCAAAAGGTTCTGTCCGAGACTGGAATTTTCTTCACCACCCATCTCACTACGTCTATATATGGCAGGATTTTAGCTCGCGCTGCTATTCTGTGTATATGGGAACAAGCCAATTCTTTAAGAGTTCCTTCCGATTTGTTAGTGGAATCGGTTGTGGCTTCCTCTGATAATTCCTCAGGTTCCTTGGCTTCTATTAGATTGTAAATGCTCTCCCAGCTTGTGTTTCCTAAACCAAGGCACGTCATATCAGAGATTAATCCTTTCTTGCTTGGTCCGGGATCTTTGACTGGATGAGTTGCTGTTGTAGGAGCTACTGCTATGGACTTCTTTGATTTCTTTCCCATTTTCTTTGCTTCTCTGGTTTCGGAAGAATTCTGCGCAAACAGTTGCAAACAGTGATACAGAGAAAATGTTGTTGTGAGCTAATATGATAATGTTTAAAACTATGTCGATTGGCATAAAATACAATATAGTTAAGGATTTCCACGGACGGAATACTTTGAAATATTCATCCTTAACTGCAATATTGAATAGTCATTTAAACTGTCAATCATGGTGACTATCATCATAAATGCCCATCACGTTTCCCATATGCCAAATGATTGTTTCAAGCATGCCTTATATTTTAATGATCGACTATCAGTGATAAATAGTTGATCGACGATCGAGAGTGTCAAAGGGAAGGCTTTTAAGACTTGTTTTAAATATTTTTGATCACCCAAACATGATATAATATAATGCATGCAAGCTTCCTTTAATATATTTGCTTTTCGAGATGTGCGCCTAATTAACAGATCACAATCAGGATTTGACAAAGGCTTTATCCCTTTATCGTGTGTCTTCTGCCGAGTGTCGATCGCCGATTACGAATAACTTTATTGCATCGGGAGTTTTTGGTTAGGCCTCTTCAAATGTTCCTTTATTGCTGAAATGCCTAAGTCGCCAATTGTCGATTGCGATTAGCTTTACCGCATCGGAGGAATTGAGGGACTTTGTTTTATTATGCGTCGGCCTTTGTTTTCCCCAATTTAGCATTTGTGATTGCCTTTTCGGATCGAAGCATTGGGTGAGGTTGTTGTTTGTGTGTTTCCTTTAATATTGCGATATGCAATCTCCGATCGCTTTATCACAATATTGAATGATTTTTAAATATTATAAAGGAAACACTTTATTTCTTATTAAAAGGTTGTATACAATGATTTATTTACATCGGGGCTTTTAACAAGAATTTCCTTATGATGAGTTACATACCATTTTATTCACACATCTAACTAAGTTTATTTTTTGAGGGATCCATTTCACATTCAGATTTTGTATGAAAATTTGTATGAAATGGGGGGTTGTTGTGTAGCACAACAATTGGCGATTCACTAGGAGAAACAGTTATATCTGAGAAAATAATATAATACTTTAACTTCTTAATCTGAAAACCTTAATAGATAGATAAAATCTAATATAACTAAGTAATAATAAATTCTGAATGTAATGAAAACTATTTTTGCTATTTCTTTCTCATCTCAAAATTAAATACATACTAAGTTTTAAGTAAACCTTAGTTGGTTGATAATGATAAAACAAAAGACTTCTCTCACCTTGCTTGTATAATGACTCCTTTGTCATAGATAGAGCCACTGTTGCCAGCAAATGTCCATAGTCTCGGCAGGGTTACCTTTTAACCATTTAATCGTTCATTATCCCATCCATTTCTGAGTATAATTTAAAAGAATGATTCCAAAAGATATGTTTCCACATTTTTTATATTTCATTTTCTTTTTCCTTTATTTTGTAAGATAAAAAGCCATTGTCCTGGTTTGGTGGCCATCTATTAACAATGCCATTCACTGGTTATAATTTAACTAAACAAGCTGGCTCGTGATGAGACCCCTTGTCTTATAATTATAAGCCATTACCCTATTTTGGTAGGCAGTATTGGTAATGTCAGTTGAACTAATCCCCTATGAACATGGTAAGCAGGCTTATGATAAGGCCTCTTATCTTTTATATCAAATATATTTTAGAATTACACTCTGAAAAATTATAAACTTTGATGGATGGGGTGAATAATTTTCTCCTTAAGAGAACATGGATGACAATTTTGAGAGTTGAAGATGTTAGGCTTGATTCAGTCTTTGCTTTGTATTGATAACCATTTTTAGGCTTCTAAAACTTTTAGAATCATTTACAGTATTTTTAAGTTTTGAGAAGATTTTACAAAAAGGGTTTTCAAAATCCAATCATACCTAATTCCCTAGAATTTTCTTTTTCCTTCAAGGCTTTTCATCTATCAAAAGTAAATATTAAGACTATTTTCTTTTGAGTGACTTTTTCAATATAGTAAAAACCAATAGCAAGCTATTTACAACTTTTATTTCTTATGACAAGAATAACTACATAAATATAACTGGAAATTGAATATTTACAAAGTGAGAAGGGGTTACCTCCTCAATTGAATTTTTTTTTCAAAATAAGGCCATTGGCAAGAAGAGAATTTCTCTTTCCTGATAGATCTTGTAATATGAATGTAGATGGCCCTATCTTCTCACTGATTTGGAATGGTCCAAGCCACATTTTCTGAAACTTAGTGTGCTTTCCTTTTTCCTCATGGGCTTTGTCCCACTTCAAAGGGATTGCTTCCACCCACTTAGTAAAGTAATTAGTAGCTGTAAGGATATACCTATGTTGCTTGGATGAATGTGGAATAATTTCTCCAATGATATCCAACTCCCATTGTTCAAAGGGTTGTTCAATGTTGACTGGCTGCAAAGAAAAAGCTTATTTCTTTTGTCTTTCACTGGTAGTTTGACATGTTTGGCATTTCCTTACATATTCATGGGTATCTCTGAATAAAGTGGGCCAATAATACCCAACATGAATGATTTTGTGGGCTGTTGTATCAGCTCCAAAATGTCCTCCTGCCAGACCATCATGTAGTTCCTGCAAGACCTTTTGCGCTTCAGGTTTTTCTAAGCATCTTAACAATATTGAATCATAATTCCGTCTAAACAACACATCATCAACAATCATGAAATTATTTGCCTTTAGTCTTATGGCACATTTATTTTTATAGGAAACGTTAGAAGGAATGTACCCATTTTTTAAGTAGAATATCAAATCTGCATATTGGGATTTAGGATTGATTGTACTTATCTCATTGATTTCTTCAATATCGTTTGTACCTTCATGTTCCTGAATATTAGAAGCTCCTGCTAACAAACTACAAAATTCTTGGCCTTTGACAATCTTTGTTGCTTTTATATCCAAATCATATTCTTGTAATGTTGTGACCCAATTTGCCCTTTTTTCTCCCAATTCCCTTTGAATTAGTAACTGTCTTACTGCCGAAAAAGGGACTATAACTTTTGTATGAGCCTTTAAGAGAAAGGGCTTGAAGTGTTTAATGGCTTTATATACAACAAAGGCTTGTTTTTCAACTTCAGAATAATTGAGTTCAACACCTTGAAGGTTTGAACTGTAAAATGAAATTGGTGCTTCCAAGTTTTGATTATTGATTTGTGTCAGCACTGCTGCGTAAGATGAATCGGATGCGAGAGTATATAGGATGAAATGATTTGAAAAATCAGGAGTGCTTAATGTAGGAGCATTTATGATTGCTTGCTTGACCGAATCAAAAGCTTCCTTTTCTCTATGTCCCCATTTAAACACTGAATTCTTCTTAATCATGGTTTGTAATGGTAAAACGATCTGCGAAAAATCCGGGACAAATCTTTTTACAAAATTAATTTGGCCTAAAAATGATTGCATTGTCTTTTTATTATGTGGTAATGGAATATCAGAAATCTCTTTGATTCTATCTGGTTCAATATAAATACCATCCTTTGAAACGATGAAACCCAAGAGCTTACCTTGGTCAAGAGCAAAAAAGGACTTCTTAGGATTGAGTGAAATGCCATACCTTTTGTAGCGCTGAAAGATTTGTTTCAAATCATGTAAGTGACTTGATCTTTTCTTAGAGAAAACAGTAATGTCATCCAAGTAGACACCTACTGATTTATTGATTAGGCCTTTGAATGCGATGTCCATTGCTCTTTGAAATGTAGCTCCAGCATTGATTAATCTGAAAGGCACTTTTTGATAGGCATAAGTTCCCCATTTGGTTCTGAAGGTAGTCTTAAGTCTATCATCGGGGTGGACCAAAATATGTTTATACCCTGAAAAATTGTCTAGGAAGGACATTAATTCAGAACCAACCACCGAATGGAGAGTTTTCTCCATGGTAGGTAAAGTGAAGTTATCCTTTTGACTTGCTTTATTAAGATTTCTGAAATCAATACAAATTCTAATGTCACCATTTTTCTTCCTTACCGGCACCATGTTGGACACCCAATTTGAATGTCTAACAGGAAAAATTATCTTAGCTTTCAAGAGTTTATTTAATTCATCTTTTATTTGACTATCTAAGTTACGATGAATCTTCCTTAATTTTTGTTGTACTAGTTTTTCTTCAGATAACATTGGAATTGTATGTTGTATGATGGATGTATTATATGTTTTCAGATCATCATATTTCCAAGCGAAGACATTTTTATATTTGTGCAATAATCTGATAATGCAATTCTTTCTTCGGGTGTAAGCCCTAATCCCAAATTGATGTTTTGTGGATTCTCCTCAATACCAAGGTTTATTAATTCAAATCTCAAAGTAGAACTTTGAAGCTTTGAATTAGTAACCTGTTTAAACATATCTTTAACGTCATAAAGATCCTCAAGTTTGACCACTAGTTTAGGTATTCAGTTTTCTTCAAGTTTTTCCTTCATTTGAAGATCATGCTCACTTTCATCAATAATTTGATCATCTTAGGACTCATTAGAAGTTAAGAAATTTAAAATGTCATCATCATGATTGAACACTCGCCAATTAGTGACATTGTTAGGAATGGATGGCCTGAAAACTAATTCTACTGAAAACCTATCGAGACTGTAATCTTCAGATGGCAAGAGCTTAGAAGCAACATTAGCTAGCAAATCTGCTGCTACATTCTGAGATCTCGGGATGGGAGAAATATTAAATGCTACAAAATGAGACACAAGGTCTTGCACTAAGGATTGATAATGTTTAAGGTGACTAGAAAGGCAATGTATAGTATTTTTGACTTGTCTTATTACAATTTCAGAGTCACCGAACACTTTCAAATATTGAACTTTGAGACCAATAGCTTTATAAAGTCCTTGAATGAAGGCTTCATATTTAGCAGTATTGTTTGTTCATTCAAATTCTAATCTGCATGATAACATGGTCTTTTCTCCCTCAGGACTAACCAAAATACATAATGCCCCTGCACCTTCATTAGATTTAGACCCATCAAAGTATAATGACCAAAACAAAGATTTATCTACAGTTTCCTCAGCAATTTTAACACACCTTGATGTATCTGTTTGGGAAAAATTCTCAATTTGAGATGTGAAACTATTAACTGAGAAAGGTGATGATTGAGTAGTAAAATTTCCAAAGAATGATTCGGATGAATAGTTACTCAAAATGTTATTGTTGAATGTTATTGGCTGGTTTTCTTGCTCAAACTCAGTAACAGTGTGAGTCATATGTTTTTCCCGATCAATCTTGATTTGATTTGGCTTTCCTTTATAAGGCAGCCACATGTGCGACCAATCGGTGGAAATATAACCATGAAGTTTCTCAGACCAGTCTCTACTTAAAATCAAACCATAGAACTTGGGAATAGCAACGATTAAGATATCAATTCTCTAAAAAACTCTTGGGTCAGCCGATAACCTGATGGTAACTGAATTGATTTCTCCTAATACTGGGAACTTAGTTCTATCCAACTGGACAATATGAATTGCAGACTTTTGGGGTTCAATATTTAGTTTAGAACAAACTGACGTTGGCATTATATTCAAAGAATCCCCTGAGTCTATCAAGCAATTGTGCAGATTTCTATTATAAATTTCGTAGGTCAAGAGAAAAGGAGGAGTATGGGAATTTGATCTATCTCTAATTAAAATAGCATCAATAGCTTCTACCCTACCAGGAGGTGGTTTACCTGTCTCAGAAGCAGCTTGGGATAGTACAACATTTGGAAGAGGGGAAGAAGGTACTGCATCTAACTCCTTAAGTAGCAATTTGTGTTGATGTTTGAGTTTACTAAGCTCAAACATTGTGATATTTGCCTTTGTTTTCTTCATGTCTTCAATAATGTTGTAATCCATAGAGTCTATAACTATTAATGTTTTAGATGTTGTAGGTGGATTTGAGGCTGATGGCTGATTTTGAGAAGGTACCGTCGTAGACTTCTTTGTAGGAACTTTTTCTTTAGTAGTGGTACTTGCATTCCTTTTCTTCTGAGTTATTTGAACAGGTTCAGGAGTACCTTTATTCCTGGTAGTTACAGGGAAAGCATCCTGTTCATTTTCTATATCAGAATTAGGCAAGATAAAGTCTCATATCCCATGACATTCTACAATTACCTCTTCTTCAGTTTCTTCAGATGATAAGACTGTTTATTCTTCTTCTCCCTCTTCAGCGTCTGAGTCTGCATTGGATATAGCATTTGGAGGCTTTGATTCGTGTTTCTTATAGTTTCTAAATGGCCTTTTCGTTGAGGTCTCAGCTACTTGCTTCTTGATTTCTATCATTTCTTTTGACATAGTTTTGAGAACTTTTTGGAGACTTTCCATATCGTAGGGATCTTTAGCCACTTTCTGTTTTGAATCATCTTTGAAGGAGATATTTTTTTATTTTCTATCTTCAAGAGTAGCTTTCTTTTCTAAAGTAATGATGTGTTTCTCTACAACAAGTGCTTCTTTCATATTTTTTGCTAGAGTTGGTTTTGCATCTCTATCAACAAAGATAGCTATATTTGAGGGTAAAGTTGTTATATACCATTCGCTTCTAACTTGCTCACTTGGTTTAAAGGCAGTTGGAATCTTATTCAAGAGTTTATTGAATCGTGAATTGAACTCTTTTATAGGTTCTTTAGACTCTATCCTAAGATTTGAAAGATCATTAATTAACATTGCTAGAGATATGTCATCACCATATTCAGTCAAGAACTGTTCTTGAAAAATATTCCAACTGGTAATAGATCCTGATGGCAATGAAAAGTACCAAGATCCAGCTGATCCTTGTAAGGTATAAGGGAAAAGCCTAACAACCACATCTTCCTCTGTAACTCCTTTTAAGTTGACTAAAAACATAAAGTTGTTAACATGCTCATCTGCCTATATGCCTGCATCTGGATTGAATTTCGGCAACCATTTCTCAGGATGAGCTGGAAATGGGTTTAATGGTGCAAGCATCGTGACCGCACCAGGATTATTCCATATATTATGTGCCATTGTCAAACTACTACTAGATGACAGCGTCGATGAAGTTCCAAATGATTGGGAAGGAGCAGATATTGAAGTTTGAGGAGGTTGAGAAACAGATGTTGAAGTCCCAGTTCCTTGTTAAACAACAATCTAAAGTGGAGGGGTGGATGGTTGACTTCGCACTGGAGAAGATGAAATGGATGACGATGACGAGAAAGTTTCACTATCAGATCCTTCAGTTGTTTTCCTTGCATGTTTCCTTTTAGGCAAAGGTAACTCAGTAGGTTCAATACCAAGCTTTTCACTCTGAAGTCTAGTGAGAGGGTGAGAAGGAATGAATTGCGAAGTTACACAGCCTTGAGATGCCTCAGATTTCTGTGGAGATATTGAGAATCCTTGAAGTTTATGGATAAAAGACTTTACTTCAAGAGATTCTGGAGTTAATTTTTCTGAGATATTTTGGGGTGGAGCAGTGGTCGTTGACTCTTCTACTTCAAGCTTGGAAACTAGAGTTCCAGTCTGCAAGGGAGAAGTCGAAGGTAAGGTGGAGGGAGATTTACTCTCTAAATGGGTTGTAGATTTGGGTTTGCTCGCCATTCACATTTCATGCCCTCTGTCTAGTGCCAAAAATGTTGATGCCTCGAAAATCACTGCAGCAACATCGGGAAAACCACCCGGTCCGAACCTTAAAGGCAACTCCTTTTCCATTTGGTGTGGTGCCTCCGACTGGATATGATGGGACCAGTTTCCCAATGATTTATGAAAGGGATGGATAAGTATCTAATTTACTTATATATAATGGCAAATGATGAAATATTTATTCTAAAATGCAATACTAATCTATCCCGTGAAATTTCTGTTTTAGTGCAACTCTTAATGGTTTTCATCGAAAAATAAGCATGTAGATGACTTTACTTTTAAACAAGAATATTCATTCATATGATAATTACTTTGTTTAAATAGTTTAACAAAGTAATAATTAAAACATTATTGCATTGATATTTATATATCATTGACGCATATATGAATGAAAGATAACAATTCTTGAACATTCAATAGTGATAAGTAAAGAGATTGTTGTAGGAACTTTATACATACATCAACAATAGCAAAAATGAATGAATGCTAATTCACATAAAAGAATGAAACAAAACATAGATAATAGTACTATATGTGTTCGAATCCGTCCAACATGAATTTGCATTTGGATCCCGCTCTCCAACTTAGAAATACCCTTATAGGAAGCAGTAGTGCATATCAAACAAAAGTACTCTTCATAAAAGCTCAGAATACAGGTCTAGTTTCATAAAAAAATATGTATTGAAAGTACAATAGTGCAACTTCCAATCTAAGTCTTTATACAAAATTTTTAGGAACCTTTCTAAAAACATGAAAGGGTCTATAAATACTATCTAGACTAACTAACTATGAAATAAAAATGTTGTGAGCTAGTGTAACCGAATCATAAATACATGAAAATGTCTACGAAATAGATATGCTTGCAGTCGGTAAGGATGGTTCATTGTTTCGGCTGACTATCTTTTGGCTTGAGCTGGCATATGGCGAGCATTGGCTGCAGCTCTGGAGGATGACTCATACGAATGCAGCTGGGCAGTATAGGTGGCATCAGTAATTTCAGGAATCATGTAACCGATTGCATCGGTCAGGCATTTGATTGTTGTCCTTTGACTGTATGGTTTCACAAGGAAGAACCAAACGATTTCCCATGTTAATGTTTGGATGCCCGCGATTAATCTCTGCCTCTTTTCCAGCTCCTACTTCCATGTCTGCTCCAATGCTTTGACTGATGACAATTTTCCTGGGGTACATTCTGAAATTAAATTGGACAAATAAAGAGTATTATTAATCAATTCAATTAAATTACCACGCCGATCTACATCTCAATGTTAACCTTTCTGCCTTCATCAATTGATTTTGCCACTCCAAGAACAAAATTTCCTTGTGTGATTCCATAATTTGAGGCAGATTTATGGCTTGCCCTTCCTTGGTTTCTTGCCAAGAAAGAAACTATGTTAGTGTTTCATCTGCCTGCTCCAGCTTTTGTCTATCTTCAACTGACTTATCAATCATGGACGAGGAAATCTCACAAAAGGGAGGAACAAGAGAAATATTATTACATAGCAAGTCCAATTGAATAGATAATGCTTTAGTTATTTGGAGGGCCTCTGATTTGAATTCCTCTATCTTAGGAAATTCCTTGAACCTTTCTATTTGTACTGACAGCTGAGCAATCTGTTCATCTTTTGATTTGCTCAACTATTCATTCATTGTCTTTAGCTTGTTCAATGCTTGAGACAGCTCTTTTTGCTTTTGAACTGCATGTTGGTCTATCCTCTGTATCTCTTTTAGCAATTGTTCATTTAATTGCTCATTTGATTGCTTCTGTGCTGCTAACTACTGCTCTAATTACTCTATCCTCTGTTGTTTTTCCTATACCTGTGTCTCTAGTGAGATGATCACTTGATCCTTTTCTTTAAACAAATTACTGACTTATGATGCCTTATCCATAGTAGCTGCTGTATATGCCCCGTCATACTGAGAGAGCTTAGTAAGATCTTCAGAAGGGTTGACTTCCTCTCTCCTTACCACATTAGTTATCTCCATCTATGTAGGTAAAAGAGAAGATTGATCAAGTTTTCTCTTTTTCCTTTGCCTCTTTATTACAACCCTATAATTACGGTTGTAGAAGACATCTAAGGGTGATATTTCTTCTACTCGTAGAACAATCTCATCCGAAAGGTTTTCTGGAATCATTTTAATATTTGTCTGGGTCATGGATGGGCCGCTAGTTCCTTCAGTTGGACCTGTATTAGTTGTTGTCTTCTATCAAGTTGTTGCTTCAGGTGTACTAAATCCCTGCAAGCTATCAGTATTGCTGATAATTGAGTCAAACTGTTGTCATTCTTTGAGTAGTTTGGGATCAATATGAATGTGTGAATCAATAAGTTCACTGCCCTTTTCTTGTCCTTGCTCCTACCCTGGTGTTTTTTCCTTCTCAAGAGCCTTTTCCACTGTAGGAGCTTTATCAACAGCTTGTTGTTCAGTTTCGCTTGACTGGACTGTCGGGGTTGTGGCTAATAGGTATAGAGGCAGAGTTTGCAACCTTTAGTCTCTAAACATATTAAACGTTTCTAGTCCTTCATCTTGATACCTCATCCTAGCCAATGTTTTAACTTGAAATAATGATTCAGTTGAGGAAAATAGATCATCGAATTCATTTGCTTTATGATCAAACTTAGAAAGTTTGGCTTGAGACATGACATTATAAGCAACCTGTCTTGGATCATATGGCCTGTTAGGAATTGTGGCTAGATTCAGCATTAGTATCTTTTCTATCTCCTTCTCTGCATGTTTATAGTCATGCAGAGTGAAAATGCCACACCGTAAAGGGAATTTTGACCAAATATGCTTCTTTGAATCCTTAAGGGTTCTGGATGTCCCTTCTACTATTATTTGGTAGGCCAACTCCTGAGCTAACAATTTATCAGGCACATACAAGGGAAGAACATGGGGTTTATTAAGGCTACCAAAAATCCTTATGTAAGTAAATTTCTCCTCCCCGAACCAACTGCCTACTATTGTTAAATCAACTTCTGCTTCCGGGGATATCCTTGGAGCAGGTTTATTGAAAATAAAATAATATACAAGGAGAATAAAACCATTGCAATCGCCCAAGGGATCGCACGTTCAGCCTCTCTCATGTACGATGATAGCCGATCGGGAGAAATAGCCAGTTTTTTTGAATGTTGATCGATAAACTTCCGACAGAGATGCGAAGGTGACCATAGGTCGAGTGATCGTAGCTAGCATGAGAAACACTCCAGAGGCCAAAACATTCACATGTTGGACAATATGTTGACAGCCCGAGATCATATAGATACTATTTTATACAAATGATTTTTGTAATTCGCCTTCCATAACTGTTGGTGGTGTTAGAGCCTAGATTTACCCTAGGCTAAAAAGGTAAGCTTCTAGGTCCACATCAAATCACGCTCAACCTCGTAGCTAGCCTTACGAGGACAGGGGAGGGCTCTCTTCAGGTCAATCTCAGTAAAAGATAATCAATGAGGCTTGAGATGACTGATTTAACAATTGATCTTAGGCTAGGTATGAAGTGCAAGGATTTGATTTGAGTTTTTTGGGGGGGTTTTGTTGGAAAAAAGGAAAAGGCAAATTTGGGTCCGGGGATGAAGCCTAGTTTTTGCAGAGTTCTGATTGGGGCAAGGAAGGCAATTGTTTCGATGCTTTCGATTGAATGAATGGATGGATCAGACTAGTGAGGAGCTAAGGAGGGCAAGAGGGTCTCAAGAGTTCTCCTCAAACATATGAAAACATTGAAAATTAAATAAAATTTCAAGGCAGATCACAGCAGTCCAATGAATTCTACCTTAATCACTCATTTGTTTAATTTCAGAAGAAAAGAGAAGGGAAAATGATACACATAAGCATCAATGAACTTAAAATTACATAGAGAAAAACACCATAAAAACACAGAGCCACATGGATCCCAGCAAGTGCTGCAAAACCCTGGTCTTTCCTTTGCCAAAAATGCATAAATCAAATGTACAATGGAGTGCCAAGCAATCCCAAGTGCCCAACCCTAAAAATGACTGAGAAATTACATAATATAGACCATCCTAACCCATTCCCACGCCTCTAGGGGTCGAGCTCATCATTCTAGGAGCTGTTTCAACCAATTCTAAACAAAGCACTGAAATCTAGGCAGTCAAACAACTTACCTCTATATGATTGGAAACTGATTCATTCATTAAATTTTCACTTTTTTAGTGAATGAATCCTCTAGAACAAGTAAATATGGGCCAAAATTACATCATAGTCATCAATTTATATCAAGATAGATCAATAATTACATCAAAAAGCAAAACTAGTCAAAACTGGGCGAATTTCTGAGCTGTACAGTGAAAAATAGGCAAAAATCCTCTATGCGCCACAACCAAAATCTCTATGCGTAGCACAACTTTGGGGCTAATTTTGAGGCACTTCCCGAAGTCCAGATTGAGCCCAAGATAGCTCATTGGAAAGAACGGCCTGTCTACTTTCCAACCCAAGTTAAATTTCTGGATTTGGATGTCATTCGCCCCTCCAAAACTTAATTCTCCCAAGATTGCTTCCTGTAGGTGCAAAAGGTGGCAGAGAGGTCATTTTTGGCATGTTTTTGGCCCTTTAGGCAACCCAAAACTTGATGAAATCCTTAGGTAATCTATGAGCATGCATAACTTTCCATAAAAAATCCAGAAATGCAAAGTTTTCCTCCAGAAGATCTCCCAATTATAAGCGCGCGCCAAGTGGCGCTACGCGTTGGGCAGAAAAACCTATTTTGTGACAAAAAAAAATCAAAAATGACAAAATTTTCTCCAAATTCCTTGAAATTTGGACTGAAGGTGCCTCATCAAGTATCATGCTCAGCCAAAGAGACTTCGGCCAAGATTCGGAGTCTATCCTCCCTTTTAGACATTTTAGTGCCCTCCTGGTGCATGCAGTTCTATGGTAAAATCACTGTCTCGGTTGTATGATGTGTCGGTGTCTGTCTCCATGGTGTTACTAGTCTATTCCAATGATATGTTTAGCTCGTTGAAAATGAGAAATTGGTACCTTTATCTCAAATTGCCAAGTGTATGTTGAGTTGTATGAAATGAGAATTTGGTGCCTTTTGTTTCAATTATCAAAATATGCCAAGTAGGAAGGGGTTGTGGTACATAGGGACAATGGGTATAGTGGACAGTGGGGTCTTATCAAGTGATAATTTTCCCTTTTAAAACTTCTAGTTTGACAATGTAGAGACAATGGGACAGTCACTTGATTGTTTGGGGTTACTTGGGATTTTGGGAAATGAAATAGGAAATAGGAATGATAAGGAATAAATTTACTTAGGGATAGGAAAATGGAACTTAGGAATAAGTGTATAAAGGGATATAAGGAAATAAATTGTAGTAATGGATCATGGGAGATGGGAGAACAAGGTGGGAAGTGGCACCAAAAATGTTCCAAAACTTCAACACAAAACTTCAAATAGAAACCTAAAAGAAGAGATTATGGCTTAAATTTTGATATTCAAATTCCCATAATTAGTCATATAACCACACCAAACACTGATCAAAGGCGATTGCAAGACGACTTGACCTTACTTGGAGCACAGGAGGCCGTTCCATTTGAAGTTTGAGTTAGGTAGCAAAAATTTTAACGTTCCAGCCCTGTGCACTGTGCACCAGCCCAACGCACCGTGCACGCCATGTGCGCTGCACCAGTGTATTTTTACACTGCGGAAAAATTCCCAATGCGTCGCGCATGCCATGTGCGCCGCGCACAAACCCAATGCGTCGCGCTACCACCCAGTGCATAGCACTTTTTACAGGAGACTTTTGGATGCCTTCCCAGTGTCCAAATTGGGTACGGGATAGCTCGTTGGAAAGGAAATGGAGTCTACTTTCCAACCCAACTAGAATTTTCCAATTTGGAGTTCATTTTCCCTGTAAAAAATCAAATCTCCCAAGACTGGTCAAAATGTGCCAAATGAGGTTGCCTCAAGGTAGATTGTTGTTGCAGTCAACTTTTGAAGGTCTTCCTCAACTTCAAATTGAGCTCATGATAGCTCATTGGAAAGATATTTGTGTTTAGTTATCATTTGCCTAATCAAGTAAGTCATTTGGCCAACCAAGCTAGGAGAAAACTTTATTTTCCCAAGGTCACTTCAGAGGTGCATTCAATTCTCCTGAGGAAACGGTATTTTTGACATTTATCTAAAACCATGACACCTGTGTACAAAGTGAAGGAGTTTTTTCTTCCTTGGCCAATTTTGGACAAAAACCGCTCTCAGTTTTCCCAAAGTCATATTTTATTTCTCAGAAACATCATTTGAGTGAAACCTATCCCGATGTGTGGAACAGAGGATTTGTCAAAATGAAGTGAAATGAAGGGGATAAGGGGCTTCTAAATTCTTGAGAAAATTTTTGGAAGTAGGGAGGGATATTAGGAAGTAGGGGAAAGTGGAATTTCAAATATTGAGTGAGGGTAAGGGGTCCAAAAGGGAAAAACACAGGCCTAGCCTTGAAAATAGGGTTTGTAGCAAGAAACTAGGGTTTGTGCGAAAATGAGGAATTCGGGGGATCTCAGTGATGGGAAGTGCTAAATAAGATACATTAAGGATAGGGGAAGGTGTATGAACATTAGGATACAATTTTTACTGATGATTTTACCATCCAAGAGAAATTGCCTTCAAAATCCTAGGAGAGGGAAATGAACCTTACCTAGGCACAACTGAAGCATGAACAATGTTTAAAATGACCCAGTGGAACTTGGCATGATGATGACAACCCTATAAATGATGGTACAATCAGCTGAATGGTGACATGGACTGACATTTGGACAACTTTGACAGGAGTAAAAGCAAACCCTAGACCTAATACCTAGTGACCAAAGTTTGCTTGAAGACTCACTGAAATGACAAAATTTGACCTTGACACCTTAAAATCATTTTGTAAGAGCATGTTTGACCACTGGAGGAAGGCTGCAAAGACTGACACTAACAGGTGGTAAATATGGATTGGATTGGGATCTTGAGGAGTCCATTTCCACCCCAATATTGGATATTCATAATTAAAGTAAATGGTATCCATTATATAAGCACTGTAATAGAATGGGGGAATAATCCGGGAAGTTTTATGCACATTTGTCCCGTACTCTAAAATTGTTGTAGCTATTTTATCGGACAAGACATTAGCCCAATCCATCACATAATTGTTGATTGCAGCTTCCATTAGGGGAACCATTTCTATGGTGAATTTGGCCAAATCATGTGTTCCCCACATCCTACACATCATAGACCCAGCATAACAATAAGGAGAAGCCAAAGAGTCAACAGAGTACTTCCCTGATGACTCGTGCTTGTGCTTTTCGGGAAAATGTCTCCATTTTTTTATCGGGACTGGCTCTGAATCGTTCTCCTTTGCAAACGCCTCCAACAATGCCTTGTTGTATCACTTTTCAGGTCGAGGTAAGTGGTACATTTTCATGAGATCCTCAAGCTGAAAAGAACCAAATATTCTCCCATCAGCTGTGCAAAAGGTTCTGTTCGAGACTGGAGTTTTCTCCATCACCCATCTCACTACATTTGTATATGGCAAGATTTGAGCTCACGCTACTATTCTGTGTAGATAGGAACAAGCCAATTCTTTAAGAGTTCCTTCTGATTTGTTAGTAGAATTGGTTGTGGCTTCCTCTGATAATTCCTCAAGGTCCTCGGCTTCTATTAGATTGTAAATGCTCTCCCATCTCGTGTTTCCTAGACCAAGGCATGTCGTATCTGAGATTAATCCTTTCTTGCTTGGTCCAGGATCTTTGACTGGATGAGTTGCTACTGTAGGAGCTGCTGCTGCGGACTTCTTTGATTTCTTTCCCATTTTCTCTGCTTCTCTGGTATCGGAAGAATTCTGCGCAAACAGTTGCAAATAGTAATACAAAGAAAATGTTGTCGCAAGCTAATATGAAATGTTTAAAATTACGTCGATTGGCATAAAATACAATATAGTTAAGGATCGCCACGGATGAAATCCTTTGAAAGATTCATCCTTAGCTGCAATATTGAATAGCCGTTTAAACTGTCAATCGTGGTGAATATCATCATAAATGCCCATCACGTTGCCCATATTCTGAATGATTGTTTCAAGAGTGCCTTAGATTTTAATGATCGACGATCAGTGAGATCGTCGATTGTGATTAGCTTTATTGCATCGGGAGTTTTTGGTTAGGCCTCTTCAAATGTTCCTTTATTGTTGACATGCTTGAGTCGCCGATTGCCGATTGCGATTAGCTTTATCGCATAGGAGGAATTGAGGGACTTTGTTTTATTGTGCGACGGCCTTTGTTTTCCCCGATTTAGCGATTGCGATTGCCTTTTCGGATCAGAGCATTGGGTGAGGTTTTTGTTTGTGTGTTTCCTTTAATATTGCGATATGCGATCTTCGATTGCTTTATCACAATATTGAATGATCTTTAAATATTATAAAGGAAACACTTTATTTCTTATTAAAAGGTTGTATAAAATGATTTATTTACATCGGGGCTTTTAACAACAATTTCCTTATGATGAGTTACATACCATTTTATTCACACATCTAACTAAGTTTATTTTTTGAGGGACCCATTTCACATTCAGATTTTGTATGAAAATGGGGGGTTGTTGTGCAGCACAACAAGAGCACAATGATGTCTAGACAATAACTATATAAGAACTAAAGGGTGATGATAGGAATAAAAGAGCGATAAAAAAGAAAACACCTAATGTAGTGGTGCAAAGTGAAACTAACTATTTTAATGATGTTACTCTAATGCAAGAAAACACGTCCTATCAAATAAAATATCTCCAGCCTATAGGTGTTCTAAGTCCTCAAACAATCCTAGATCTATTGTTTCAGATGGCCTTCTAAAGAACTTCTTACCTGACAAATTTTGATCCCGGCAAGCAGAGTTGTCTAGAGAAAGGTGGGGTAGAGAACCAATTGCTTCCCACCGCCATTCCTAGAAGGTGTTCTCCTATGATTGGTCACGTCCCATAGGGGTGGTCGAGTCTTGAGCTTCTTTGTAGTCAACCACCACATGAAATTCCCTGCCACGGGTTGGGTATCCCCGAGGAGAACTACTCGCATGATGACCTAGTCTAATCCCCTTTGAATCGAGTTTCTGATGCACTATGGATTTGATCGTGGGATGGTGAAGGATTTTAAGCTCCCTAATATGTCAACTTCTATGTCTCAATGAAAGCGATCGATGGGTGTTATTGGAAGCCTATCCCACTGAACCTACATTTACACTACAAATATTGTTTGGCATTGATGCCCAAGTGGGTTTAATCTATGTGTGTTGATTTATTAAGGTGTAGTGTTTCAAGTCTTGGCTTGGCGGTGTTAACCAAGCTCATGTTCGCTTAAGGTGTGAGTGTGTGAAAATAATGTGTCAAGTGGATGAGTTAATTAAGCATGTTTCATGATGCCATGTGCTGCTGGAAGTAAAATGTTGAACTACTGTAAATAAATCTTAAAATGACAGAAAAATAAACAGTCAATCAAGCACATAAAACCCCACCCACAAGGGCTACTAAGTAGCTAAGCAAGAGAGGGAAAACGAGCTACTACAATTTTTCTTTTTGCAAAAAATCAAGCACCTTTTTAACATGACTTGCATGATCTTCCCATGTTCTATTGAAAACAAGAATTTCATCAAGATACACAAGTACCAAATCATTAAGAAAAGGTCTGCCAATGTCATTCATCACCCTACTAAATGTGTTTAAAGCTTTGCACAGTTTGAATGGTATCACCAACCATTCAAACAACCCTTGTTTGGACTTGAATGCAGTCTTCCATACATCTTGTTCTGCAATCCTAACTTGATGATAGCCACTACGCAGGTCCAATTTTGTGAAATAGACAACATTTGTCAATTGATCTAATAAATCATCAATGTGAGGGAGAGGGTACCAATTCTTCACCTTTATCTTGTTGAGTGCCCTATAGTCCACACACATCCTCCATGAGCCATCCTTCTTTGGCACCAACACGATGGGTGAGCCGCATGGAGAATAAATTGATCTTATGACCCCTTGGTTCAGCAATTCCTACACTTGTTTCTTTATCTCCTCCATCTTTATGGCTAACAACCTATGCATACCAATATTTGGTAAAGGAGCATCATGCTGCAAGTAAATTTCATGTTGGATCTCACACTTTGGAGGGAACCCACTTGCTTCTTGAAAAAATCCCATTTTAGTTAGAAGCAATTTCATATAATTATTTTTTATGAGTGGGATCTATGATGCAGGTAAATTCTAAGTGCGGACACAAACAAATCCTCTAGCCCGAGAGAGCGGGTCTAGCCACAAACAAACAATCTATGGAAAATCTCCTTAAGCTAGAACCAATTAAGAAGGCCTACCTCTTAGAAAGTTATTCTGCCTGGTGATGATCCTGCTTCCTCACTCCAACTATCCTCTCTTTCCTTCCTTCGAATACCTGAAACAAGCAAACAACAACAACAACAAACATGATAACATACAATATTATATTCAGCCTACTTAATAGGTCAAGGAACATTAAGCCATAAAGATGTTAAATGACACTTTATGTAGGAAATCAATCAATAGTTGCATTTATATAAATCAGAAAGAGATTACAACCAGTGCCTTGAGTTGCTGGTCTCCTCCGACGTATCCAGGTTCCCACTCTTCTTCTAGCACTTCATGGATAGCCCCAATAATGGAAGTTTTAAGGCCTCTTTCCCTCTAGTCTCAAACAAAACAAAAATCACACTATTCTCCCTCAAACATACACTAGAAAGCTATAAGCTATAGATGACTTGTTGGTTATTCAAACTTGCTCCAAAACTCCAACTAGCTTTTTCTTGGGAAAAAGAGAGGTTTATATAGCTTGGATGGATGGGAGATGGTTCCTTTCATCATGGGAGGTGGTCTTATCTCTTAAGGTTGTTCCATCCTAATAGGGCAAAGGAGCCCAAACTGATTTCCTCGGCTCTATCTGGCCCAATCATCTACCAGACTTCCATTACGAAACTTCTAGACATGGAAACTTCAACTCCTTATTTAAAAAACCTTCCAAAATAGGATCGACGCGACTGGAAAAGGACTTAGTCGCTCCAACCGATATAAGGGCTAGTTTTAATCTCTGCAAATCGGTGCGAGGAGGAAATTGGTCATTAGCGCTCGTCTTGTAAACTGGGATAAAAGGAAGATTCTTGGGAAATGATGCAAAAGGGAATTATTATGCTCATGAAGAGGGACATACTGGGAGTTTCTTCATGATGGAAAGCATTTCAGGTTCACTGTAGAGGTCCTCCAGGATCATGGATGGAGAGTATAGGGACAGTGACAAAATGTTGTGTAACAGGAATGGTTAAAGCGAC